>JAJONR010003054.1:0-54347 GCA_029582245.1 Solanum etuberosum | reverse complement strand
TCCCACCCCTGTTTTGCTTAGTGTGACCTCATTCGAGGACGAATGTTCCCAAGGGGGAGATATTGCAACACCTTGGACTTCGACCAGTTTTTAGTTTTGGGTCAACTTCAAACGAACATATATTTTAGCACATAAAGAATTAGGTGGCCCATGAGATATCAAATCGAATGGGTTTGAGTCCTCTTTCTAACGCCGCCAGGTTTGCTAAATTTTGAGCTCGGAGTAAGAAGTTATGACCATTTGAGTGAAGCCTCTTTAGTTAAGGCATTTCATCCGTTTGAGAAAAGGGTATTTTGGTCTTTTTCTTACCCCACTAGGCTTGACCACTTTTTCCTCACCCAAGTAGATGTATAATCAGACGCTAAGTTAATTTTTTACATTCCTAAACACTTGGAATTTTAAGGCGAAGTTTCAAGAAGAGAGAAAGGGCTAAGTTCAAGCGTTCATCAAAATTGTGGAATTTCACCTAGAACATCGTTCTTTCCAGGTATGTGAGGTTTCCCATAATGATGGACTCGTTCGTCCTCACGCCACACATGTATTTCATCCATGAATTCGTCTATGAAATCATTTATTTAAAGATTCTTGAGTAGTTTTTGATTTTAGCTGCATTCTTTAACAATTGAGGTTTTGAGTTTCTTGAGTTGAGGATCTTGAGTATGAGTTGTCTTTCTTGATAGGAATTGTGTAGAATTTCGATGAATTCGTGTTGGGTTTGTGAATCAAAGAGAGTTTTGGAAGAAACCAATCGATTCTAGATGAGTTAGGACCCGAAATTGAGTAGAAAATTCATAGGATTTATGGGATTTTGGGTGGGGCGCCGCGCCCTTAAGGCGCCAGGACCTGGGTGCTGAAGGGTTGGGGCTAGCTCCCTGCGCTTGCACTGCGCCCCAAAAGCCTCACAACACTTTGAGGCCTGGCGCCTGCGCCAGGGTCTCAAGTCCTTTTCTTCTCCGTCCTTCATTCCGCATGCATTCTTTCGAATCGTGTCTATGTTCTCTTCTTGTTCTTAACTCTTAAAATCTTCATTAATGGCCTAACCCATCGGTGGCTCTCTAAAGTTGGCATGGTATTTTACTTAGACACATTAACTGGACGATGTTCATTTGAGACACCTCATGTAGGGTCCCGCTGTATCATATTGACACCTTTTTTAATATCAGCAAAAATATATAATGTGTGTGTATTACACTCTCTAGTGACATGTAAAGTGACGAATTAAACGATGACATTTGTTATTTGTGTCAAAACTAATTTTAAAAATGATTAATTTTGAATTAATTAATAAAAAAACCCCCCACCCACCTATCCCGATTGTCTTCTCATACCCCCCCACCCCCACCCCGGCCCAATCCCCCTCCTGATTGTCTTCTTCAAATGCCCCCCCCCCCAACCAAACACCCTACGCCCGTCTTCAACTACAGCGCACCATATCACTTTGTTCCTTCTTCTTTTTCTGATAAATAACTTAATATGGTTTGCTCGTTTAAAGAATTTTTTTATCCTAGTTTATAGAAATTCATTCTCCCTCAAATTATCAAGATAAGTTTCTTCTTAAATTCACTTCCTAATGAATATCAAATTCTTCAAAGAAATAATTTCATGAATGGGTTTATTCTTAAATTTTAACAACATTTCCGTCATTTTACTTAAACCTTCATTCACTATGGATAAAATCTAATTTGGGCAAAATGGTGGCTTAAAATGGGGAAGAAGAAGAATTTTTTTTAAAAAAAATTAACTAAAAAACCATTTCACATGCCAGTCAATGAGTGTATCACACTCATTATGCCATGTAATAAAAAAGTGCCAAAATGATGCGACAAGACCTTACATGAGGTATCTAAAATGAACATCACTCAGTCGAGGTGTCTAAGTGAAACATCTTGCCAACTTCAGGGGCCATCGATGGGTTAGACCCTTTATCCTTGAGAGATCCTAGATGTCCTAATCACATGTCTTAATTTACATTTCAATTTAGAGTAAAGTTAAGAGGAAAGTTCAAGAGGTCCCTTTTGAGTCATTTTGAGAAGTCTTTTGCAATTAACTATAGATTTGAACTAAGTCTTGAGTAAATGAGTATGAGAATGAGGAGAGTTGTGTTTCATGTTTCAAAAATGAGTATAACGGAACTAAGTATTCCCAATCGTAACACTTTCACATATTTAAAGAGAGAAATATTGATTTCTAAATGAGTTATGAGTTCAGAGAATGTTTTCAGAGTATTACCTCTTTTAAGAGGATCTTTTGAGTAATTACCTCAAATTGAGAAAGAGTTATGTTTTATACAGTGAGCATGAGTTTATATATTATTGGGAGTAGTATTGAGCCCCAATATGAGGATGAGTTTAGACAACTCACATTCCTCATAAACCATATAGACAACATGGGTAAATGGTTGTACTTTTTAGACGATTCCTTATTGCTTTTAAGCATAGCTTAGTGGATCCACTTAGTTGAGGTGTTTTATACCCTGACAAGGACAGTTCTGGCAGCGTGGGCGAGAAGTTGTATCATCACATAGCTCATAGTGATGGTTGTCGGTTAGAGAATCTCCCAAATAAGATTAAAGAGTATGTTATTGTATATTTATACATTTTGAGTTGATAAATACTGTTTTAAAGGTTGTAAATATTGCATCTCTTATTGTTGCTTTCATTTTGGAGTTGAGTTGAGGTGAGTATTGTCTTCCCATGTTATCAGTTCAGCTATATATGTTTCAGTTTCCTCTTACATGCTCGTACATTCAATGTATTGACGTCATTCAACCTGCATCTTATATATCATGCAGATACAGGTGTTCAGGGTCATCAACAGGCGCTTCGTTGATCCCATCTGCTCTTCAGCTAGCTTTGGTGAGCTCCTTACTTTCTGGAGGGCTTCACACTATTGTTTTTCTTTTGCTTTGTTAAGTTGTTGAGGGTCTTGTCCCGACATCTATCGTAGTAATTATAGGCTTCATAAACTGTTAGAAGTTGATGAGTATCTCCCTATTTCCCTTGTTGATGTTTTGAGACTTTGAGTTACTTAATTATGCTTATTTAAGCATTTCCAGATATTTTCTGAGTTGAGTTATTGTTGAGATACTTTGAGTTAATTGATGGTATTTGGAGTCCCCATTTTACTTGAGTGAGTCTTCTGCTAAGCAGTAAGCCAGGCTAAGGGTTCACTTGGGGACCAGCGATGGTTCTCGAATGCCGGTGTCACGACCCAGACCGTCGTGAGTGGTACCCACACTAACCCTCCGGTGGGAGAAACATTAATACTAATTAGCTAACCCAAGAATTACACAGCTTAATCAATTACTAGGCATTTAAAGATACAGAAGCAGGTTTATATGCAAGAGTCAAATAGAGTTCCCATAAACTCCAAAAAGATCTAACAACGACTAACAAAACATTACGGAAATTATTCCCTAGAACCTGAAAGTCAATGTACCAAACTCTAAAGTTCAACAAGTCTAAAAAATGGGTGCAACCCAACTAAACAAGAGAATATCTAACGTACTAGTCTAATTCCAAATAGCAATGGACTAAACATACCGAGAACTCATGGCAGCCTGGAAGAACTGGCTCACCCTTGAATTCAGATCGATCACTGGTTTTCTAAACGTGGTCTTTCAGTAGCCGCCTGAAGATGCGTTGTACTCAACAAAGAAAGAGCAAGTGCAGTATCAGTACACAACCACAGTGTACTGATAGGATCACGCGGCTATCCCAATAAGCATAACATATATCAATAATCACAACAAGGTAAACATGACATGCACAAAATGTAATCACATATACCGATTATCAATCATGAAAAACTCATAATTCCACATTCTCTTTAATATGCATATACAACAAGTCATTGGTCCTCTCACGGAACTCATACTCAAACTGTTAGTGTACCGGATCATGGCACCCGTTCCAAGTTAGTGTGTCAGATCGTGACACCCGTTCCAATAAGTATGTCGGTACGTGACAATCGATCCCAGTTAGTGTGTCGGAACGTGACACCCAATCCATTCAACATACCACAATCACAATTACAATGTATATTCTCACAATCATACAAGTCAAGTGTTGATTCATGGCATACAATCATTCGTTCTCATTTCATTAGGTTTGATCACAATACTTCATTCAAGTACACACATGCATCACAATGAAGTAATCATCAACATATATCACGCAAACAAGAAATCAAACCATCACCTACCTCGAACAAAGCTTGAATCCTCCTATGAAACTTGATTCTTCCCTTTCCGGATTCTTTCCGCTTGCTCTAGGTCTACAAACAAACAATTCAATACGGGGATCAATAATTAAGGTCTAATTTCCCCGGATCATGACAAACCCAATAACCCAAGACCCAAATTATGATCCTTAGGTGCAGTTAGGGTTTTTCCCACCATCCGAAACCATTCAAAACCCTCCCCCAACGATATACAATCAAGATTTTACGTTCTACGGATCGAAAAATGAAATTGGGGAGCAAAAACCTTACCTTTAGCACCAAAATTCGTGGAAAACTGTCAAGAACTCATCTAGGGTCGTCTCCTAGTTCTTAAAAATGAAAATTGTAGAATAATGACATTTTTGGGGTTTATTTCCGACTTAAGTCGCGATTGTCCCGCCACAGCGGACCTCATCCCGCTACAGTGGCCCGCCCTGGCAGGATTAATCCCGCCCTAGCGGCTTGCCCGGAGACAGAACCTCAGAATTTGAGTTTCAAACCCCCATTTCACAACACACCTTCAACCTATGACACTCAGAAAATACCCGTTCATGCTAAGATCAGTTTCGAGAGTTCTACTCGCCCGAATATGATTCTTTTAATTCATACGGTTTCCTTAACGTCTTAGCTATCTACTCATGTGATCAAATTCATAAAAATCTCCCATTTGTTACCAGATTTCCCTAGACTTCACTAACTCTGATTTCATCCAAATCTGGACTAGGTTGGGAAATTTCAAGTTACTACCAAAAAGTTTTCCGGCCCAAAAATTTTCCCCGTTGGCATTTCTATAACGACGGGAGCAGGTCGTTAAAATAGATACCAATTTACCCCTAACTCGTCCTCGAGTGAAAATCTAGGAAAAACGGCTAAATTGAGAGTAGAGTAGTACCTGAATCGACGAACAACTGGGGATACTTGTCTCGCATATCCTTCTCGGTTTCCCAAGTTGCTTCCTCAATCGGACGATGCTTCCATTAAACTTTCACAGACTTAATCTCTTTGGTCCTCAGCTTCCGGACATCACGATCAAGAATTGCAATCGGTTCCTCCTCATAGTGAAGGTCTTTGTCTAACACAACTGAGTCCCTTTTTATGATGTAATCCCCATCTCCATGATATCTCTTCAACATGGACACATGAAATACTGGATGAACTCCCGATAGGTTAGGAGATAAATCAAATCTATAAGCCACTGGCTCTACACAGTCAAGGACCTCAAAGGGACCAATGTATCGGGGACTAAGCTTGCCCTTCATGCCGAATCTCATTACCCCTTTCATGGGTGATACCTTAAGAAGAAATTTCTCACCAGTCTGAAATGCCATGTCTCTTACGTTATGGTCTGCATACTTCTTCTGTCTACTTTGGGCTGCTAAAAGCTTAGCTTGAATGCTCCTCACTTTATCTTGAGCATCTTTCACTAACTCGACCCCCAAGGGTTTCACATCTCCAGCCTCAAACCATCCCATGGGCGATCTACAGCCCCTCCCATACAGTGTCTCAAATGGTGCCATATCAATGCTGGAGTGGTAACTATTATTAGAGGATAACTCATACAAAGGTAGGAATTTATCCCAATGTCCTCCAAAGTCAATCACACATGCTCTCAACATGTCTTCTAACACTTGAATAGTCCTTTCTGATTGTCCGTCCGTCTCCGGATGGAATGTTGTGCTAAAAGTGAGTTGAGTACCCAACTCTTCATGTAATTTTCCCTAAAATTTGGACGTGAACTGCGTACCATGGTCTGAAATGATAGAAAGGGGCACCCCGTGCAGCCTTACTATCTCTTTTACATACACCTTAGTCAACTGTTGAGCATTATAGTCTACTCTGACTGGAATGAAGTGGGCTTACTTAGTTAATCTGTCAACCACTACCCAAATAGAATCATACTTTCCCAATGTCTTGGGGAGACCAACCACAAAATCCATAGCTATCCTTTTCCACTTCCATTCCGGAATTGGCATTCTCTGGAGAAAACCTGCAGGCCTTTGGTGTTCATATTTTACTTGTCGGCAATTTTGACACTTAGCCACAAACTCCGCTATATCTTTCTTCATGCCATGCCACCAATAAATTCGCTGCACATCTCGGTACATCTTAGTCACACCCGGATGAATGGAATATCGCGAACCATGGGATTCTGTCAATAAATTTTGAATCAAGTCGCCCACTCTAGGGACACAAATCCTTTCCTTAAAAACTGAGCACACCCCCCGAATCAAGAACCATATCTTGTGCCTTACCAATCGATGTCTTCTTTCTAAGCTCATTCAAATTCTCATCCTCAAACTGTTTGGCCTTGATCTCCTCAATAAAGGCGGCCCTAACCTCAATTCTAGCCAACACCCCACCTTTCTCTGAGATGCCCAATTGCATGAACTTAGATTCCAAGGTTTGAATTTCCTTAGCCAAAGGTCGCTTGGATACACTCAAGCAAACTAAACTACCCATACTCACCGCCTTCCGACTTAGTGCGTCTGCCACTACATTAGCCTTGTCCGGATGATACTGGATGGTCGCATCATAATCCTTGAGTAACTCCATCCACCTTCGTTATCTTAAATTCAGATCCTTTTGAGTGAACACATGTTGTAGACTGCGATGATCGGTAAATACCTCGCATTTAACACCATAAAGATAATGCCGCCAGATCTTAAGAGCAAACACTACCGCTGCCAACTCTAAACCATGTGTTGGATAATTCCTCTCGTGCACCTTCAACTGCCGCGATGCATAAACTATGACATTCTTATCATGCATCAACACCGCACCCAAGCCTGAATGTGAAACATCACAATAAATAATAAAAAATTTACCTTCCACCGGTAGCGCTAGAATAGGTGCTGTGGTCAAAAGAGTCTTGAGCTTTTGAAAGCTCTCCTCACATTTTTCAGTCCATTCAAATGATATCTCCTTTTGTCAAATTTGTCAAGTGTGTGGCAATCGAAGAAATGTTTTTCACAAACCGGT
The DNA here is from genome assembly GCA_029582245.1 of Solanum etuberosum. NCBI lineage: Eukaryota > Viridiplantae > Streptophyta > Magnoliopsida > Solanales > Solanaceae > Solanum > Solanum etuberosum. The sequence goes on along the minus strand of JAJONR010003054.1, from coordinate 47,147 downwards.
GATAGTAGCTAGCGAGCCCCACAAAACTCCTAATTTCAGTCACAAAACTTGGTCGAACCCAATTCCTAACCGCTTCAATCTTTTGGAGATCTACCATTACCCCTTCCTTTGAAACTATATGCCCCAAAAAGGCAAACGAAGTGAACCAAAATTCACACTTAGAAAATTTCGCATACAACTTTTGTTTCCCAAGAACACCCAGAATAATGCGAAGATGGCCGGCATGCTCTTCCTCACTTTTCGAATAAACCAAAATGTCATCGATAAACACTATCACAAACGAATCAAGAAATGGTTTGAACACACCATTCATCAAACTCATGAAAGTTGCAGGCGCATTCGTCAACCCAAACGACATAACTAGAAACTCATAGTGCCCATAGCGGGTCCTAAATGCCGTTTTTGGTATATCCTCAGGCCTAATCTTTAACTGATGGTAACCAGACCTTAAATCAATCTTAGAGAAAACTGATGCACCCTGTAATTGGTAAAAAAGATCATCTATCCGAGGCAATGGATACTTATTTCGAATAGTGACCCTATTCAATTGACGATAGTCTATACACATTCTCATACTACCATCTTTTTTCTTAACAAACAAGACAGGAGCACCCCAGGGTGAAGCACTAGGACAGATGAATCCTTTATCAAGAAGCTCTTGGATTTGAGCCTTAAGCTCTCTTAATTCTGCCTGAGCCATACGATACAGAATGATGGAAATAGGACGAGTACCTGGTTTCAAATCAATGCAGAAATCTATATCTCTATCCGGAGGCATACCAGGCAAATCGGTAGGAAACACTTCTCTAAATTCTGACACCACGGGAATAGACTCAATAGAGGGAGACTCAACCTCAACATCCCGAATATGAGCCAAATAGGCTAAACAACCCCGCCCCACCAGTTTCCTCGCCCGAATGGAGGATATGATCTTAGCTGGCTTAGGCTTGTACACCTCTTCCCACTCTAACATTTCCCTACCGGGGATCTATAGAGTCACAGACTTCGTATTACAATTTAACACAACATAATAGGGGGACAACCAAGTCATGCCCTAAGATTATATAAAAGTCAGTCATATCCAAAATCACCAAATCAGCCCAAGTCTGAAAATCCATAAATAAGATAGGACAAGCACGATAGACATGGGTGACTATGACAGACTCTCCAACGGGGGTAGAAACATGGATGGGGGAATCAAGTATATCACAAATCATTTCAAACTCTGAGGCAAATCGCACGGACACGTAAGAATAAGTAGAACCCGGATCAAATAACACATTAGCCATCCGGTCACAAACAAGAATAGTACATGTGATCACTGCATCAGACGCCTCTGCCTCGGTCTTACCCGGAAAGGCATAACACTGAGCCATGTCCTCATGACGGGCGACTTTCCTGCCTAGCTGCGTCGTACCTCTGCCTGCGTTACCATTTCCCCGACCTCCACGGCCTCACTGATTTCCTCCTCGCCCACCTTATGGACCCCCTCGACCATTATTACCATTTCCCGTGGGTACCACTGCTCTAGTCTGCTGCTGTGCGGAATCCAACATGCGCGGGTGGGGACAATCTCTCCTCATATGCCCAGGTTCTCCACAGTTATAACAAGTGCGATCAAAATATGGCTTGCTGCTCGCCGAAGGCGCGGCTCCCTGGCTATCCTGAATCAAATTCTGAGGTGGAGTTCCCGAGCAATTACCTGTAGAAGTGGGCATAGCGGACTGAATTGGCCGGGCTGCATGTGTCGGCCTCCCAGAACCTCTAGAGTAGGAACTCTGAAAGTTACATGTGCTCTTAGCTTTCTTGGCCAATGCCTTAGCCTGACCGTCTCGCCTCACCCCCTCCACTTTCTTCACAAAATATGTTACCTCATTAAAACCTTTTCCTGCAGAAGTCATATGCACAGACAATACCTGTAACTCAGAATTCAGTCCCTTAACAAATAGACGGATCCTCTCTTCCTCAGTAGTCACCAATTGCGTAGCATATCTAGACAAAGCATGAAACTTAGCCTCATAAGGAGCCACAGACATACCACCTTGCTCCAAAGCCATGGGCACGTATTTTTCCAAGAACAGAGCATGAAACTGGGTCTAAGTGAGTGGGGGTAAAGCTAACGATCTGCATTCCACATAAGCTCTCCACCACTGCTTAGCCTCACCTTGAAGCTCAAAAGTCACAAACTCTACTCCATGCTGATGGACAATTCCCAACTTATGAAGCCTCTCATATCAATCTAGGATGAACTCATAGACGTCCCCACTCTTAGAACCATGGAATATTGGAGGCTTCAGTTTCAGAAACTTGGTCAACATTTCGTGTTCATTCCCAGTCATTACCGGACCCAACAAAGGACGGAAGAAAGCATCAGTACCTACAGTTCCACCCACCTTGGGGACAGTGATAGCAATAAGGGGATTGGTGGGAGCTTGAGTTGCTTGAGCTGCGGGAAGAACTCCAGGACCAACCAATCCTTTCAGGAACAACATAATCTGTTGAGCTAACACTGGGTCTAAGAGAGGAATACCCTTAGTCTCAGCCTGCATCTCTTCCTCTTGTCCAACATCCTCATCATTCTCAACCTCTACATTCTCCTCTATCTCTTCATGATGTGCAAGAGGATTCTCATTTCTGGGAGCATTCTCAACAGGAGCTCCACCCCTAGCGGGTGCTACCCTTCCACGGCCTCTACCCCTTGCTCTTCTTCTACCCCTGCCTCGACCGCGACCTCTTGATGCGGACTCCTCAACGAGCTCATTGACGGGAGCTACGGGCCTGACACCGTTGAAGCGAGTGTTAACCATCTGCGGACAGAAGAGTGAAGGAGATTAGATACCAATTTGGATCACCAGATACCAATTGGAACCAAGTTATAGCACGAAAGGAGACAAGAGAAAACAGAGAGATTTCCTAAAGTCCTATAGCCTCTCGAAGAAAAGTATAGACGTCTCCATACTGTTCCGCAAGACTCTACTAGACTCATTTTGGTAAATCGAGATCAATGAGCCTAGGGATCTAATACTAACTTTGTCACGACCCAGACTGTCGTGAGTGGCACAAACACTAACCCTCCGGTGGGAGAACCGTTAATACTAATTAGCTAACCCAAGAAATACACAGCTTAACCAATTACTAGGCATTTAAAGGTACAGAAGCAGGTTTAAATGCAAGAGTCAAATAGAGTTCCCATAAACTCCAAAAAGATCTAACAACGACTAACAAAACACTGCGGAAATTATTCCCTAGAACCTGAAAGTCAATGTACCAAAACTCTAAAGTTCAACAAGTCCAAAAAAATGGGTGCAACCCAACTAAACAAGAGAATATATAAAGTACTAGTCTAAGTCCGAATAGAAATGGACTAAACATAACGAGAACTCATGGCAGCCTGGAAGAACTGGCTCACCCTTGAATTCAGATCGATCACTGGTCTTCTAAACGAGGTCTTTCAGTAGCCGCCTGAAGATGCCCTGTACTCAACAAAGAAAGAGCAAGTGCAGTATCAGTACACAACCACAGTGTACTGGTAGGATCACGTGGCTATCCCAATAAGCATAACATATATCAATAATCACAAGAAGGTAAACATGACATGCACAGAATGTAAACACATATACCGATTATCAATTATGAACAACTCATAATTCCACATTCTCTTTAATACGCATATACAACAAGTTATTGGTCCTCTCACAGAACTCATACTCAAACTGTTAGTGTACCGGATCGTAGCACCCGTTCCAAGTTAGTGTGTCGGATCGTGACACCCGTTCCAATAAGTATGTTGGTACGTGACATCCGATCCCAGTTAGTGTGTCGGAACGTGACACCCGCTCCATTCAACATACCACAATCACAATGTATATTCTCACAATCATACTAGTCAAGTGTTGATTCATGGCATACAATCATTCGTTCTCATTTCATTAGGTTTGATCACAATACTTCATTCAAGTACACACATGCATCACAATGAAGTAATCATCAACATATATCACGCAAACAAGAAATCAAACCATCACCTACCTCGAAAAAAGCTTGAATCCTCCTAAAAAAACTTTATTCTTTCCTTTCCGGATTCTTTCCGCTTGCTCTAGGTCTACAAACAAATAATTCAATACGGAAATCGATAATTAAGGTCTAATTTTCCTGGATCATGACAAACCCAATAACCCAAGACCCAAATTATGATCCTAAGGTGCAGTTAGGGTTTTCCCACTATCCGAAACCGTTCAAAATCCTCCCCAACGATATACAATCAAGATTTTACGTTCTACGGATCGAAAAATGGAATTGGGGAGTGAAAACTGTCAAGAAGTCGTCTCGGGTTTATTTTTGACTTAAGTCGCGACTGTCCCGCCACAGCGGACCTCATCCCGCTACAGCGGACTCGCCCTGGCGGGATTAATCCCGCCCTAGCGGCTTGCGCGGAGACAGAACCTCAAAATTTAAGTTCCAAACCACCATTTCACAACACACCTTCAACCTATGACACTCAAAAAATATCCGTTCACGCTAAAATCAGTTTCAGAAGTTCTACTCGCTTGAATTCGATTCCGTAAAGTCGTACGGTTTTCTTAACGTCTTAGCTATCTACTCATGTGATCAAATTTATCCATTTGTTACCAGATTTCCCTAGACCTCACTGACTCCGATTTCGTCCAAATCTTGTCTAGGTTGGAAAATTTCAAGTTACTACCAAAAAGTTTTTCGGCCCAAATTTTTCCCCGTTGGCTTTTCTATAACGACGGGAACAGGTCGTTACAGCTGGCCACGTCTAGGGCATAGGCTCGGGGCGTGACGAAATTTCCTCACTCCAAAATCTGGGGTAGAAAATGAAAACTTCCATATATAATAGAGCTAGTGATAACTCGAATGGTGTATGAAGCTAATTTTTTACATGGTGCGGAAGAAATAAAATACCTAAATTAATTAGTGATGATGAAACTCATGAAAGTAAGACGACCCTCCTCTGTCTTTTGGGTAAACAAGATCATTGTTTGGATAGAATAAAGTAGAGTCCAAGTTTCCTTTTATTGAAAATACTTTTAAACTCGGCGTGATTTGTTAGTTTCATCCCAAATTATTAATAGCCTTAAAACACTCTTTTACTTGACTAACTGAATATAAATACATCCCCGATCTTGCAACATGAGTGGAATACACCCTTAAATTCTCATCAAGTTTAGAGGTGTTTTCAATACTTCTCTCAGCTTTTTATTAAGAGTCTCATGTTCCTACAAGAGTTTGAGACCACTTGCTATATCATATGGCAGATAAGGATATATCTAAGTTTAGTTATTCAAGTAGAGAGGTGTCTTTAAGGCTGTCAATAATTTGAGGACAAAACTAACAATTTGCGTCAAGTACAAAAGTGTTTTCAATACTAAACACTTCTCTATTTAAATATTAAAAAGTAGAAATACTTAAAAACTTCCATTTAATAGACTTCAAAGTTACTAATTGTGTAAAAAATATATATCATCGGTGCATATTAGTTAAACTCTTTTATAATTTACACATCCAACTAAGCATTTTTAGCCTATCATGGTCAGAGGTGGCTCATCTCAAGTACATGATCTCTCTAACTGGACCAGTGCATATGTAATTTTGTGACATATGTCTATTTCAAAATCTAATGGTCAGCATTTTTATTTAAATAAAAAACCAACCCCTTAAATCAAGGTTAAGCCTCCTAATTATCTAGGATGTGATATTGACAGAGCCTTCGGTAAGGACTATTTTGATTAGAGTATTCATTATTGAAATGGAAGTCTTTTTCTCTACTCACTTGATGTTTCAATAGAAAAGAAACTATGACATGTAACATTCTAGCCTTGGAAAGTAAACAGATTAGAACTCCATTCAATATGTTGTATTTCGTGATTTAACATCCTCTGCATAGGCATAGGTGTTGTAATTAATCTTTTGAAAAAAAAAATCAAATTATTTTTGAGATAAGGGTTAAAAACACACCTAAAGTATTCCCTTTTTTTGAGTTTCATATCATAACTATTGAGAGTGTGAGTTTCATACCTAAACTATCACTTATTAGTTTGAGAAACACACCTCAGTCGAAATTTAATGCAAAAAAGTTCCCAAAACTTCTTATTTTTTGCACTTCGTTGTGTATATTAGGTTTTTTAGATATCATTGATTGGAAGCTGGTGATGATATGCATTGCATTGAACCTCTTTAACGAGTTTTTTAGTACGATCCCAACAAATGCATTGATTTTACTACCATTTTGAGAAAAGTAGGATTTTGCCCTTTTTACTCTTAAAACTGATTTTTATAGGAGTCTTACTACCTTTACCATATTGATAAATTGACTTTTGAGATAAAGAGACATTGAGGATGTGCTCACTTTTTACTTGATATGTTAGAGAGTCACCGACCCTTTTTATATTGATTTGGTTATATATATATGTTATCATGATGGAGCAAATCCAAGAGGATCGATTGTGAAAGTCATACATCGGGACTAGGAAGGTATATATGGGCTTCTCGAGTGATCCCCTATGTGTCCCTTTGTCCGTGTGACCCACCGAACAGGAGGTGAGAGCCGTATGGATCCTACCTGGCGTGCCGGAGGCATGAGGTAGGTGTATATACTTGGTACGTGGAACTTGGCACTACTGCTTATTATTAAATAACTCACATTTATATGCATCATCTATCACTAGTATAATAGGTTGTTGTTTGTACATGCCGGTCATATTGGGGGTGATTGGGTTATGTTTGTTGTTGTGTACCTTCCAGGCTTGAGGGGGCTCAGTTAGGTTATTGTTTGATTATGATTGTGTTGTTTGTGACAGTATGATGGATAATTAATATGATAGGGTTAGATTCGCCCTTGTTTCCCTATATTTGATACTTTTAGACTGACTTGGAGTGGATTGGCCTATATGATTTTATGATGTTTTTTGTGGTTACAGTTAGGTTACTACACTTTCAAATACATCTTTCGGACGACATTATTATCCAAGCGCTCTAAAACATACTTCTTTCTTAAAAGGTATCACCTGAAACAAGGTTTAGAGAATGAATCTAAGAGAACATCTTGATTTTAGCTCGAACACACGATTCATATGGATAAGGGTGCATTCTTTCGAATCAATACACTTAAGCATACTAATGAGCTTCTCTCAAGCCCTTCTGTAGTCTCTTGACTTTCTGAAGACTTTATCTAAGAGGCCATATAAATTAATAGGAATAAGAACTTTACTATTTCTAGTACCTAGAAGATGAGGCATAGTCGGAGGAATTAGAGCAACAAACGAATCTGCATAAGTTTCTTAGGGGACAACTATATTGCATGATCTAGATTATGAAAGAAGAAAAACTTTTCTTAAATATTTGTAGTCCCTTATTTATAGAAGTGGGGTCCTCACAATAATAAATAAGATCGTACTGACACCGCTTCATAGACTCCCTAAGACACTTGAACTATGTGCTCTGATAGCAAGTTTGTCACATCTCGAGCCTACACCCTAGACGTGACAGGCACTCTAGAACCGTTGTTGGTCCTTAAGTGAACCCTTGTCCTGGATGACTATTAAGCGAAAGGCTAACCCAAACATTAAAATTGAAGAATTATTTAAAACAATTTACTGAATCTCAAAACTATCTGAAAATAATGAGTATGAAACATAAAGTCTTAAATAAGACATATGAAACTGAATAGTGAAAGACAGACCAAGACTGTGTATCTACTACTACTAACAAATCATAAAACTAGAGTCCTTAGAAAGTAAGAAGGCCTCACCAAAAGATGACGAGTGGATGTTGTGATCTCAAAGGAACTTATGTTGATCATCATAAGTACCTGGATCTGTATCATAAAACGATGCAGGTCGAATGACAACAGTACATTGAATGTACGAGTATGTAATAGGGCTGAATAAAACAAATAACTAAACTGAAGGACTGAAAGCAACTCAACAGAATCAATACATGAATATGAAGTGAAAACTATTTACACTTTACAATAAGATATGCAATAAAATCAATATGAAAATAATATACTTTACTCTATTTGGGAGTTTCTCTAATCGAAAACCATCACTATGAGCCTAGCGTGATACAACGTTTCACCCATATTGTCAGAGTCATCTTATTCTTTGTCGGGGTATAGGATGCTAACTATAATTATGGATCCATCCAATATGCCTTACAAAGAGGAGGTGAGGAGTCCCCCGAAAGTCGGTACGATCCTATCCTACGATGGCTATGTAATTTATGGAGCTTTAAGTTAAAAATAGACTCTTACCTAATTTGGTGCTCGATACTACTCCCAAAATAATCAATATCAATATGCTCTATAGTCCTCTGAGAGAACTTTACCTTTTTCTAGACTTTTCTTTACTGAAATACTTTTCGGAAAATCAATTATGCTTTATCACCATTTTCAGGTAAGGAACTATGTAACACTTTGGAAATTGGAAGTTGGAAGTTGAGGTTGGGTTGAAAAGTTCAAAAAAATTACAGAAAGTATGGTGCTACTACTTGACCTGTGAATCATCGAGAGTTCTACAGGTCATAGGAAGGGTTTCATAGGACATTGTTTGAATTTTTGAAAAATATCAAGTCTCTGATGATGAGTTACGATTAAATAGGACAATTTGTCGTATAAGCTACAGGTAGTAGGTGGTCCCCATAGAGTTGGTTATGCACTTATTTATTTTTGGAAGACAAGTGTTTGACGAATATGAACTACGAGTCATAGTTGGTGCTACGAACAGTAGTGTGGAAATCGTGGAAAGGCAGTTGGACTAAGGTGATTTTTTGTAACTTGAGGACTACGAGTAATGTCAACGGACTATAGACTAGACGATGGGTCGTACAACTAACTCGTGGGAATTGATTAGATTTTCAAGCTCTAGTTGTTGATCTATGGTTTGACAAGACAGACAGTAGACCTCCAAACGTAAGTCTGTCCGATAATTATTTTTTAAGGGTACTTGGGTTTTTTTCTTATGCATTTAATGCCTATACTATATCGTTTTGATCCTAATTCTAAGTCTTATAACTGACTTTCAATTCCTAAAACTACAAAAAAACCCAATTTTCATCTAAGTTCATCCTCTCCAATTCTCTCTCAAGTTTAAGAAAGAAAAGCTAGGGTTTCAAGATTCAAGGTCTTCTTTCTCTTGCTTTTCTAGGATTTGGTATCAAGTGAGAATTCACCAATGGATCCCTTTCATTCATTGGGTCCCAAAGGAATCTCAATCTCCAAGTTCAATTTCATTCAATTTTACTAGGGTTTAATGCAAATCTCTATGAATCTTATTGATTATGTTTCAGTTGTCTATTTCAATCCTATTATGCATGGTTTGATTCAGTTACATGGTTTTGAATTGATTTCATATGGACTCATGCTTTATACTTGATTTTGAATATGAATTTATCAACAAAGCTTATGAAGTTATGAATTATGAAAATGAAAGTTATCCATGTTTTATGGAAAAGATGTTTTATGAACTAAGGATGCTTTTGAGATAAGTATCAATGATTGTGAAAGCTAAGGTTTCTCACATATGAATAAAATCATGATTTAGATGCTTAGAAGGGTAAGTGTCTAATATGAAAGGTTTATGAAATCATGTTTTTGAAATGAGCTACTCTATGATGACTTATGATTAGATTAATAGTTTATATGTGTCTTTCCAAGTATTTTGATATGAATATGTGTCACGACCCGAGCCTACACCCTGGACGTGGCCGCCACTCGAAAACCATTGCTGGCTCCCAAGCGAACCCTCATCCTGGCTGACTACAAGCGGAAGACTAACTCAAACATACATAAGCAACAAATTGGAAGAAACGTTTAAAAACAGTTTACTGAATCTCAAAACTTTGATGAATATACAAATTATGAAACATAAGTTTTAAATAAAATATTTGAAACTGAAAGACTCTCCAAATTGTCTATCTATGAAGCCTCTACTATACAAAGATGAGTGTCAGGACAAGACCCGCGACTCAAGAAAACTACTAGTAACAACTCATAAAAACTGGAGTCCTCCAAAAGAAATGAGGTCTTTCTCAAAAGGTGACGAAATGATCTCAACAGACTCTTGTTGAGGATCCTAAGAACTTGTATCTGCATCGTTAAAAGATGCAGGTCGAATGATATCAGTACATTGAATGTACGAGTATGTAATATAGCTGAATAACAAATAACTGAATGAAAGGACTATAATAAATATAGATATATACTCAACTGAATGTAAAAAAATAAAGAAGTTAAATCATTAAAATTTTACCAAAATACTTACTCATCTTTGAACTCAACATATTACGTGATATAATAAAAATACACTTTTAACTCTATTTTGGGAGATTCTCTAACCGACAACCATTACCATGAGCCTAGCAATGATACAACATTTCACCTCATGTTGCCAGGGCCATTCTATACTTTGTCGGGGTACATGATGATATTGTGACTATGGATCCATCTAATTGGCCTTCTCAGAGGCAGTGAAGAGTCGCAAGAAAGAATCAATGATATCCTATCCTATGCTGGCTACGTAGTTTTATGGGACTTCCGAATCATAAAAGACTATAACCCAACTCGGTGCTCGATACTACTCCTAATAATATATACTGATGCTCAATGTTTAAAAACACACTCTTCCTCTGGTTTGAGATAATTGCTCAAACTATCCTCTTAAAAGAGGTAACTGCTCTTGAAATATCTTTGAACTCATAACTCATTTAGAAATCAAAGTTTTTATTTTATCAATGTAAAAATTGATACCTTTGGAAATAATTAGTTCTCTTATACTCTTACTCAATTCATACTTGAAAACTCTTTCTCAAAAATATATCAAAATCATATTGTAATATGATCATTGATGACTCGGAAAGTCATACTGCATAAACATTGATGGCATATCTAGATACCATACATCTTAAACATTGATGGCATACTCAATTGTCCCACTAATCATGTTTTATAAAATTCTTTTCTTAAAACTCATTTTTACTTCCTCAAAAAACTTAGTTTAAAACTCAATTGCTGGCTTTAAAAAAGCTTCTCAAGATTTATAACTTAAAATAGGGTTCATGCTGAATTATAGACATGAACAAATCAACTCAAGGATCTCAATAACAATATATAAACTCAATACTCAGAACTCAAGAACTCAAAACTCAACGCTACTTCTCATCTCAAAAATACTCAATTCATAGGGTTCATGTTGAAATATAGACATGAACAAATCTACTCAAGAATCTTAATGCATAACATATAGAAATTCAATCATTAGGAATAAAATTTAAAAAAGAATAAGGAACTCAAGAACTCAAATCTTATCTCAAGAATACTCAAATCTAGGGATAGAATCCTAGATTACTCTTTTTCTGATTTGAAAGTAGATGTAGGACGTGAGAACGAACTAGTCCAACACCATGATAGCCTTACATACCTGGAAGAATAAGGTTCTTGAAGAATCTTGAAGAATCTTGAAAAATAATTTGATTAGAAGCCTTGAAACCCTAGCTTGAAGGAGAACAATCAAGAAAACCTTTCTTGAGATTCTTGAATTAGTTTCTTGAAATCTCTTTGGTCAATAATTATGATTTTCATTAGCGATTCATAATTGTATGGAGAAATTTGAGTTGGAAAGAATGAAATTCTTGGAGAAAGACTTACCTTGAAGAAGAATCTTGAAAAAGATGGAAAAAAATCCTTGAAAAATATGGGAAAAAATCTTGAAAAAGATGGAAAGAATCTTGAATAGAGTCTTTTACTTTTATTTTTCCTTTAGGGTTTTGCCTTAGGGTTTGAGAGAGAAGAGAATGATAGATTAAAAGATAAAAAACTGATTGTTTTGGGTCTTTAATTAGTCAAGAAATTTGTTTAGGATTTTCTTAGAGGTAAAAAGACAAAAATGACCCATTTTAATGTTTTCCCGTCGGCTAATTCATCACTGCACTGTATCAGGTTACTAAAATGGTCATAACTTTTTACTCAAACCTCGGATTATTGCGAAATTGATGGAGTTGGAAAGAAGATTCAAATACCTTTAATTTGATAGGTTATGGGCCACGTAAATCTTTATAATCTAAGAGATATGGTCGTTTGAAGTTGACCCAAGTAGAATCTTACATCAAAATTTAATCGATAAGGAAACTTTCAACTCTACTTTGTGATAGGAGTTTCTAGTGACCTTAATTGATATCCAAAATCATTCTCACACTAAAGAATTTACCTTTACACATATGGTCAATTTAAGAATCACCCGATATGACCCTACAAGTTAATGAAGAATGGTTTGAGCCTTAACTTAGAAATTTTTGGGGTGTTACAATATGGTTATGTCTTTTCCGTTGGAATTTACTTAGTATAGAGAGAACTTTGAGATGGAGGCTCTCCCATTAGTAGAGGTTGGGTCTCTAGAAGCAATCTACTTTTCCCAAACTACATTCCCCCGTAGGATTGTCTTAAATGACCTAGCTAGGGGATCCACAATAGCAATTATGAATTAATGTTATGGGGTCTACCTTGGCAAGTAGAATCTCCTTTTCGGTGTAAGGGTTACACCAGATTCTATATTTGTCACGACCCAGACCGTCGTGATTGACACCCACACTGACACTCCGATGGGAGAACCATTACTACAATCCAACTAAAAAACTTAATAAAAAACTAGGCATTTAAAGATACAGAAGCAGTTTTTAAATGTCTAAGGAAATATGGAGTTCCCATAAACTCCGAAAGTTTAACAAAAGAACTACTAAAACATTTGCGAAAAATACCTCTAGAAACTAAAAGTCATTGTACCAAAACTTTGATTAACTAACAAGTCTAAGAAAAGGGGGCGCAACCCTGAAAACTAAACAAAACACCCTAAACAAATAGTTTGAGTCCGAAAAGAGTGGACTTAAACAAGAGAGATCTATGGCAGCCTGAAAGAACTGGCTCACCCTTGAATCCGATCACGCTCAATAGTCACCTAGCTGAGGTCTGTCAGTAGCCGCCTGAAGATGTCATGTACTCAACAAAGAAAGAGCAAGTTCAGTATCAGTACACAACCAAAGTGTACTGGTAGGATCATGCGGCCACTCTCATAAGCACAATACACACAAGCAATTACAACATAATAAACATACATATACAGAATACAGTTCAGTCATCAATTTAGAGCAACATATCTTCTTTAATTATCAATGCCAAGTAGACATAACATAACAATCACAATGGTCCTCTCATGGAACCCACACCCAAACTGTTAGTGTGTCGGAATGTGACACCTGATCCCATGCATGTGTCGGAATGTGACACCCGATCCAATGTATGTGTCGTAACGTGACACCCGATCTAATGTATGTGTCGGAACGTGACACCCGATCCAATCAGCACAACCACAATCACAATCACACCCATAGTGAACAATACTCAAATCATACATTCAAGTAATAGGTTCATGGCATGTATTGTTCACACATAATCATTTCATTAGGTTCGATTCGCATTTCCCTATTCACATACATGCATGTATAGAATGTAGCAATCATTGGCATATATCACACGAACAGGAAATCAAACCATCACCTACCTCGAAACCAAGCTTGAATCCTCCTAAGACACTTGAGCCTTCCCTTTCTGGATTCTTTCCGCTTGTTCTTGGTCTACAAACGAATAATTTAACGCAAGGATCAATAATTAAGGTCTAATATACCCAGATTATAACAAACCTAATAACCCAAGACCAAACCCATGATCCTAAGGTGAATCTAGGTCTTTCCCCACCATCAACTTCAGGCCAAAACCCTCCCCCAACGATAATTAGCCAAGAATCTAAGTTTTACGGATTGAAATATGGATTAGGGGAGTAACATCCTTACCTTTAGCACCAAAAGTCATGGAAAACTGTCAAGAAATCACCCTAGGTCATCTCCTATCTCTCAAGAACGAAGTTTGCAGAAAAATAACGAAATTGGGGTTTTTTCCTAACGTAAGTCACGACTGGCCCGCTACGGCGGACCCCATCCTACTGCAGCGGCCCCGCCCTGGTGGAATTAATCTTGCCCTGGTGGCTTTCACGGAGACAGAGAGTCAGAATTTGAGTTCCAAACTCCCATTTCACAACACACATTCAACCCTTGACGTTCAAAAACTACCCCTTCACGCTAAGATCAGTTTCGGGAGTTCTACTCGCCCGAATTCGATTCCGTAAAGTCGTACGGGTTCCTTAACGCCTTAGCTATCTAATCATATGATCAATTTCATAATTAGATCCCCCATTCATTACCAGATTTCCCTAAACCTCAACTTACTCAGATTTCATTCAAATCTAGACTAGGCTACAATTTTTCAAGTCACTACTCAAAAGTTTTCTGGCCCGAATTCTTTCCCCATTGCCTTTTCTATAACGATGAGAACCGGTCGTTACAATAGATACCAATTTACCCATCACTCTTCCCCGAGTGATAAACTAGGAAAAACTGGCTAAAGTAAGAGTAGAGTAATACCTGAATCGTCGAACAACTGGGGATACTTGTCTCGCATGTCCTTCTCGGTTTCCCAAGTAGCTTCCTCAACCGGGCAATGCTTCCATTGGACTTTCACGGACTTACTCTCTTTGGTCCTCAGTTTTTGGACATCACGATCAAGAATTGTAATCGGTTCCTCCTCATACTGAAGGTCTTTGTCTAACAACACTGAGTCTCACTTTATGATGTAGTCTTCATCCCCATGATACTTCTTCAACATGGACACATGGAACACTGGATGAACTCCCGAGAGGCTAGGTGGTAAAGCCAACATATAAGCCACTGGCCCTACACAGTCAAGAACCTCAAATGGTCCAATGTATCGAGGACTAAGCTTGCCCTTCTTACCAAATCTCATCACTCCCTTTATGGGTGACACCTTTAGAAGAACTTGCTCACCAGCCTGAAGTGTCATGTCCCTCACCTTATGGTTCGCATACTTTTTCTGTCGACTCTGGGCTGCTAGAAGCTTCGCTTGGATACTTCTCACCTTATCCTGAGCATCTTTCACCAAATCAACCCCCAAAGGTTTCACATCTCCAACCTCAAACCACCCTATGGGTGATCGACATCCCATCCCATAAAGTGCCTCGAACGGTGCCATGTCAATGCTGGAGTGGTAAATGTTATTATAACAGAACTCACACAACGGTAGGAACTTATCCCAATACCCTCCAAAGTCAATCACACATGCCCTCAACATGTCCTGTAACACTTAAATAGTTCTCTCTGACTGCCCATCCGTTTGTGGATGGAAAGTTGTACTAAAAGTGAGTTGAGGGCCCAACTCCTCATGCAATTTTCCCCAAAACTTGGAAGTGAACTGCGTACTACGGTCCGAGATGATAGAAAGGGGCACTCCATGCAACCTCACTATCTCCTTCACATAAAGCTTAGACAACTGCTGCGCATTATAGTCTATTTTGACTGGAATGAAGTGGGCCAATATGTCAACTACTACCCAAATGGAATCAAACTTCCCCAAGGTCTTGGGGAGACCAACCACGAAATCCATAGCTATCATTTCTCACTTCCATTCTGAAATTGGCATTCGCTGAAGCAAACCTACAGGCCTTTTGTGTTCATATTTTACCTGTTGATAGTTGTGGAATTTAGCCACAAACTCAGCTATGTCTTTCTTCATGCCAGGCCACCAATAAAGTCGTTTCAAGTCTCGGTACATCTTAGTCACACCCGGATGAATGGAATACCGCAAACCATGGGATTCTGTCAACATCTTCTGAATCAAGTCATCCACTCGGGGAACATAAATTGCTCCCTTAAAACTTAGCACACCCCCCGTATCAAGAACCACATCTTGTGCGTTGCCAGACACTGTCTTCTTTCTGAGCTCATTCAAATTTTCATCCTTAAACTGTTTGGCCTTGAATTCCTCAATAAACGTGGGTCTAACCTCAATGCCAGCTAACACCCCATCTTCCTCTGAGATGCTCAACTGCATGAACTTAGACTCCAAGGTTTGAATCTCCTTGGCCAAAGGTCGCTTGGACACCCCCAAGTAAGCTAGACTACCCATACTCACCGCCTTCCGGCTTAATGCGTCTGCCACCACGTTAGCCTTACCCGAATGATACTGGATGGTGACATCATAATCCTTAAGTAACTCCATCCACCTTTGTTGTCTCAGATTTAGGTATTTTTTAGTGAATACATGTCGTAGACTGCGATGGTTAGTAAACGCCTCACACTTGACACCATAAAGGTAATGCGGCCAGATCTTAAGGGCAAACACTACCGCTGCCAACTCCAAATCATGCGTCGGGTAGTTCCTCTCATGCACCTTCAACTTCTGCGATGCATAAGCTATGACATTCTTATCCTGCATCAACACAGCACCCAAACCCGAATGCGAAGCATCACAATAAACAATGAAATCTTTACCTTCCACTGGTAGTGCCAGAATAGGTGTTGTGGTCAAAAGAGTCTTGAGCTTTTGAAAGCTCTCCTCACATTTTTCAGTCCATTCGAAAGGAACCTCTTTCTTGGTCAGCCTTGTCAGATGTGTGGTGATAGAAGAAAAGTTTTTCACAAACCAACGATAGTAGCTAGCGAGCCCCACAAAACTCCTAACTTCAGTCACAGAGCTAGGCCGGACCCAATTCTTAACTGCTTCAATCTTTGGGGGATCTACTATTACCCCTTCCCTTGAAACTAAATGCCCCAAAAAGGCAACTGAAGTCAACTAGAACTCACACTTGGAAAATTTAGCATATAACCTTTTTCTCCCAAGGACACCCAAAACAACACGAAGTTGGTCGGCATGCTCTTCCTCACTTTTCGAATAAACCAAAATGTCATCAATAAAGACAATAACAAAAGAATCCAGGAATGGTTTGAACACACCATTAATCAAACTCATGAAGGCTGCAGGCGCATTGGTCAATCCAAACGACGTCACTAAAAACTCATAGTGCCCATATGGGGTTCTGAATGCCGTTTTGGGTACATCCTCAGGCCTAATGTTTAAATGATGGTAACTAGACCTTAGATCAATCTTAGAGAAAATTGATGCACCCTGCAACTGGTCAAAAAAATCATCTATCCGAGCCAACGGATACTTATTTCGAATGGTGACCCTATTCAACTGTCGGTAGTCTATGCACATCCTCATACTACCATTATTTTTCTTAGCAAACAAGACAAGAGAATCCCACGGGGAAGCACTAGGAAGAATGAACCCTTTATCAAGAAGCTCTTGGATTTGAGCCTTAAGGTCTCTCAATTCTATCGAAGCCATGCGATACGGAGGGATGGAAATGGGGTGAGTGCCCGGTTCCAAGTCAATGCAGAAATCTATATCTCTATCCGGAGGCATACTGGGTAAATCGGTAGGGAACACTTCCTTAAATTCATACACTGCAGGAATAGACTCAATAGAGGGAGACTCAACCTCCACATCCCGAATATGAGCCAAATATGCCAAACATCCCTGCCCCACCAATTTCCTAGCCCGAATGGAGGATATGACCTTAGCTGGCTTAGGCTTGTACACCCCTTCCCACTCTAACTTTTCCCTGCAGAGGTCATGTGAACAGACATTGCCTGTAACTCGGAGTTCAGTCCCTTGACGAATAGATGAATCCTCACCTCCTCAGTAGTCACCAATTATGTAACATATCTAGACAAAGCATGGAGCTTAGCCTCATAACCTGCTTCAACTCCATGAACTCATCCTTCTTGCGATCCCTCAAAGTCCGGGGCACATACTTTTCCAGAAACAAGGCATGAAACTGCGTCCAAGTGAGTGGGGTCAAGACTGGCGATCTGCATTCCACATAAGCTCTCCACCACTGCTTAGCCTCACCCTGAAGCTGGAAGGTCACAAACTCTACTCCATGCTGATGTAAAATACCCAACTTATGAAGCCTCTCATAACAATCCAAGATGAACTCATAGGCGTCCTCACTCTCAAAACCATGGAACACAGGCGACTTCAACTTCAGAAACTTAGTCAACATCTCATGCTCATTACCAGTCATCACCGGACCCAACAAAGGACGGAAAAAGGCATCAGTGCCTAATGCTCCATCTACCCTGGGAATAGTAGCAGTAACAGGGAAGTTGATCAGAGGTTGAGTAGCTTGCACTACTGGAAGGATTCCAGGACCGACCAACCCCTTCAGAAAAGACATGATCTGCTGAGCTAACACTGGGTCTAAGGGAGGAATACATGTAGTCTCAGCCTGTACCTCCTCTTCTGGTCTAACATCCTCCTCATTTTTTATTTTCACATTCTCTTGTACCCCTTCTTGGGGCACAAGGAGGGACCTCTTCCCTAGGAGCATTTTCAACGGGGGCTCCACTCCGAGCGGGTGCTGCCCTTTCTTGACCTCTACCCCTTCCTCTTCTTCTACCCCTGCCTCGACCGCGACCTCTTGCTGCGGGCTCCCCAGCTGGCTCATTGACGGGAGCTACGGGCCTGACACTATTGAATCACGTGTTAACCATCTGCGGACAGAAGAGTGAAGGAGATTAGATACCAATTTGGGTCACCAGATACCAATTGGAATCAAGTCATCGCACGAAAGGAGAAAAGAATGACAGAGAGATTTCCTAAAGTCTTATAGCCTCTCAAAGAAAAGTACAGACGTCTCTGTACCATTCTGCAAGACTCTACTAGACTCATTTTGGTACAATGAGATCAATGAACCTAGGGCTCTGATACAAACTTTGTCACGACCCAGACCGTCGTGATTGGTACCCACACAGACCCTTCGGTGGGAGAACCATTACTACAACCCGACTAAACAACTTAACGAAAAACTAGGCATTTAAAGATACAAAAGCAATTTTTAAGGCATTTAAAGATACAAAAGCAATTTTTAAATGTCTAAGGAAGTATGGAGTTCCCATAAACTCCGAAAGTTTAACAAAATAACTACTAAAACATTTGCGGAAAACACCCCTAGAAACTGAAAGTCATTGTACCAAAACTCTGATTAACTAACAAGTCTAAGAGAAGGGGGTGCAGCCCTGAAAACTAAACAAAACACCCTAAACAAATAGTCTGAGTCCGAAAAGAGTGGACTTAAACAAGAGAGATCCATGGCAGCCTGAAAGAATTGGCTCACCCTTGAATCCAGTCACGCTCAATAGTCACCTAGCTGAGGTCTGTCAGTAGCCGCCTGAAGATGTCCTGTACTCAACAAATAAAGAGCAAGTGCAGTATCAGTACACAACCACAGTGTACTGGTAGGATCACACGGCTACTCCCATAAGCACAATACACACAAGCAATTACAACATAATAAGCATACATATACAGAATACAGTTCAGTCATCAATTTAGAGCAACATACCGTCTTTCATTATCAATGCCAAGTAGACATAACATAAAAATCACAATGGTCCTCTCATGGAACCCTTACCCAAACTGTTAGTGTGTCGGAACGTGACACTCGATCCCATGCATGTGTCGGAACGTGACACCTGATCCAATGTATGTGTCAGAACGTGACACCCGATCCAATGTATGTGTCAGAATGTGACACCCGATCCAATCAGCACAAACAAAATCACAATCACACCCATAGTGAACAATACTCAAATCATACAATCAACTAATAGGTTCATGGCATGTATTGTTCACACATAATCATTTCATTAGGTTCGATTCGCATTTTCCTATTCACATACACGCATGTATACAATGTAGCAATCACTGGCATATATCACACAAAAAGGAAATCAAACCATCACCTACCTCGAAACCAAGCTTGAATCCTCCTAAGACACTTGAGCTTTCCCTTTTCGGATTCTTTCCGCTTGTTCTTGGTCTACAAACGAATAATTTAACGCAAGGATCAATAATTAAGGTCTAATTTACCCGGATTATAACAAACCCAATAACCCAAGACCAAACCCATGATCCTAAGGTGCAGCTAGGGCTTTTTTCCACCATCAACTTCAGGCCAAAACCCTCCCCCAACGATAATTACCCAATAATCTAAGTTCTACAGATCGAAATACGGATTAGGGGAGTAAAATCCTTACCTTTAGCACCAAAAGTAGTGGAAAACTGTCAAGAAATCACCATGGGTCGTCTCCTAGCTCTTAAGAATGAGGTTTGCAGAAAAATAACGAAATTGGGGTTTTTCCTCGGCTTAAGTCGCGACTGGCCCACTACGGCGAACCCCATCCCACCGCAGCGGCCCCGCCCTGGCAGCTTGCACGGAGACAGAGAGTCAGAATTTGAGTTCCAAACTCCCATTTCACAACCCACCTTCAACCCTTGACGTTCAAAAACTACCCCTTCACGCTAAGATTAGTTTCGGGAGTTCTACTCGCCCGAATTTGATTCTGTAAAGTCGTACGGGTTCCTTAACGTCTTAGCTATTCACTCATGTGATCAATTTCATAATTAGATCTCTCATTCATTATCATATTTCCCTAGACCTCACCTGACTCAGATTTCATCTAAATCTGGACTAGGCTACAATTTTTCAAGTCACTACTCAAAAGTTTTCTGTCCCGATTTCTTTCTCTATTGGCTTTTCTATAACGACGGGAACCGATCATTACAATGTTATAGCTCACATGGTCTTATTGGTGGTTAACGGTAAGTATCCCACAAATGAACTATGTTTTTCTTCAAAGGTTTATGAAAGCTTTTCAAATGGTTTTTAAGTATGCATTGACCTTATTTATGATTCATGGATTTCTTAAAGGCTTATCAATATATTTTAACTTGGTCATGCATATTATGTTTAAAGCCCTCATATGATCATGTTCATGTTTTTTATGCATTTCCCCATACTTGAATGTACTAATGCATACTTGTGTCTATATTGTTTTATAATATAGGATCTGACGCTTCTCCTCCCCGACGTGCTCAGATCCGGATTGCTCAGCTTGGTCACTTGGATTGATGAGTCCTCATGGTTTGAGGGCAAAGCCATAAACTTTTTTATTACTTTTGTTGTCTTTACAGTTTCAGACTTGTACGTGGTGTGTGGGTTACGTCTCAACCACTCTTATGATGTTAGAAAGGTTTGTGTCAGACTTAATAGTTCAATGTATTTCTTATGTACTCTGTTGCTATCTTTTATGTCATCTTATAATTTGAGATTTATATTATCTATATCTCTTAAATTGTATATTCATTACGTCATACTTATGTCAAGTGGCTTGTTTAAGGCTTCTCGGGGTTTTATTTGTCATGTCACGTCTAGGGTGTACTTTGTGTCGTGACAAACCATAACTTTACTTTACTTTACTGAAATAATTTTCAGAAAGTCAATTTTGCTTTTTTCTTCTCAATTTCCAAATAGTACATATGAAACCATTATGTCCTTTTTATTTTTAAAGCTCTTTTCAAATCATGCATTTAAAATACTCCTGGACTCACTTTTCAAGTATGAGACATTTTAAAAATATGACTTCAATAAATAGGGTTCATGTGATAATGAAAGTATGAACATCAGTTTAAGAATCAACATGTATAAGAGAAATGGAATCTCAATGATCAACGAATCTGAACTCAAAATAGAAATACAAACTGAATTCATATTTCAAGAAACGGTGGGTATAATCCTAAACATAACATTTTACTAACTGAATTTAGATGTAGAGCATGAGGATGAACTAGTACATAACTATGAGTAGTCTTACATACATGGAAGAATAATGTTCTTTGAGAAACTTGAAGAAAATCTTGGAAGATGAAGGGTGGAGAAGAGTCTTGGATTGAAAACCTTAGGTATCCTGAAGAGAATCTTGAACTACGAGCCTTTAGATCTTGAGAAAATGGAGAAATCCTTTTGTTGGAGTTCTTGATCTTTGGAAGAAGAATAATTAGGGATTTTGAGAGTTTCTATATGTATAATGATGATAGTAGGTAAGATGGACTTATGGAAGTTAATTGAGGGTAAAAGGTCAAGAATACCATTTTGGGAACGTAAGAAGACCATAAAATCAAAGAAAACGACTTTTTAATGAATCTCATCAGCCATATTGGTGATCTGGAGGTTCCCTAGCTGAAATAGTCGGTGGTTCACCAAATGGCGCTTTAGATTGCCAAGATAGAAAAAGACATATGGTTTTCAGAACATTTCGGCGAGTTAATTTGGCGATTCGCCAATCCATTCGGAGAGTCGCCAAATGACCAGGTGTCCTTGCCAAATTTTTCAGTCCGCACATATTCATGTAAAACAACCATAATTTTTTACCCCGAACTCGAAATAAGGCAAACTTGGTGAAGTTGGAACGAAGACTCATATGCAGAGATATATGAGCGTTTGAAGTTAACCTAAGTAGAATCTTATATCAAAACTCAATCGGTAAGAAAAGTTTCAACTCAACTTTGTGCTAGGGAATTCTTATGACCTTAATTCCTCTCCAAATCTATTCCCACACTAAATAATTGATCTTAAAACCTAATTTAAGAGTCACCTGATATGACCTTATACACAAATTCAGAACTGTTCAACATATGTAGGTTGAAAATTCTTTCACACTTTTTAAGTTTAACTACTAAATGGACTAAATTGTGAAAAATAAAGTTGATTTTTTGGAGATACAAAATATATATTTAGTTGAACTTTTAGAATTTTGTAGAATAATACCTTTGTTTTTTGGACTAAGAAATTTTTTAAAGTTTTTAGAATCTTAGATACTTGAGGGAAATATATGTAGAAGGGAATAAAATATTCTAGACTTTTAGCATCTAAAATCATCTAGACTTTTAGCATCTAAAATCATCTCTACAAAAGCATAAATAGGAATGGCCTTAGTCATTTATAATTAACTCAATAAAATAAAAATAAATTCAATGCAAGAATTCTTCTTCCCTTTATATTTGAAATATGTTATTTTACTGAATTCACGTAGCAACAGTATAAATTTCACCCAAAAAGCACAACTTAAGTGTTATATTTCACTTCATCAAAAATAAATAAATATAAGATTTATTTTAAGTTGTTAGATATGACAGAAAATGACATCTAAAATTATTTTTAAAAAAACACCATAGATAGAGAAATGACCAGAAAAGAACTTATGATTTACAACGTGATGAACCATATGCATCGTTTCTCAATCGCTTCATATTACAAAAAAAAAAAGTAACAACAAGATTTACTATCAAAAATACAAAAAAAAAAAACACATTCTCCATTCTTTATAAAAAAAACAACTCAACTTTTGAGATTTGTAGAAAAAATAAAAGTTTCAGCAGATCTTTCAATTCGTTTTTTCTACCTTTTCCTTTCCTTTTGTCTTTTCCTTTTCTTGGACTATGAAAAATTATAACAACAGAAAAAAGATTGAGAAATAAAGAGTAAAAGGAATATTGAGAAAAATGAAATAAAAATACATAATTACCCATTAAACTTGAACCATTTTTTGAAGTAGACACCTAAAGTACTCTAAATACACCATTTTAACCCATTTACAGAGAAGGTGTAATCTCAAGTATTGAAGGGCACATGAATGAATAAACATTCACCCCTTGTAATCTCAAGTGTTGAGGGGCACATGAATGAATAAACATTCACCCCTAAACCAATGTGAACCTGCCACGTAATAAAGATTGCAAGTCATCACTTCCCCTAAAAAGTTCAAGAACAAAGGATTTCTTGGCCGATGCTTTTCAGGGTGATTATTGACGAATACTGTATATATGTTTTTTTGTATTCTAATTATTGTTACATTCTCACATTTACTTAAGAATTGAAAAAAGTTTGTATGATTTCTGAGTCGAAATTATCCCAATTTCATAAAGAATATCTGAATAATTCAATAAAGGGAGCTTGCAAACTGAAAGTAACAAAATTGCAGATTAAAAATTCACCATTTTTATTATTATGGGAACAAAGGAGTCCACCATAAGCAGCAGCAAGTAGGAAATTTGAACCATTTTGTTGCTTTTCTTTAAGAAAATTAGATGTGTAACTAAGGAATTTTCAGATTTTCACCTCTTTCAAATAAAGCTTAATATAAGAAATATAGAAGTTACTGGTCATGAAAGAACCCTCTCAAGAAGATCTTGATTAACAATACCTTCATCTTCATATTCTTCTTTACATACCACTAAATATCATGTAGATTGTAAAGAAAAGGAAAAGGAATCGGAAAAAATGAACACGAATTTTCTAGAAGGGTTTTTAAGGGTTAAAATGTGAGTGGGTCAGGGTTTTACCTGATCCATAATTAAACGGGTAAGAAATATAAAATAAAAATATTTTATTTGGGGGGTGAGACACACACATGTTATGAGATTGCAAATACTGTAAAAATAGTGTATTTGAAATTGTTGGAAATAGTTGGATAGGGTAATAGGACCCCCGCAAACTTTAGGTGTCTACTTCAAAAAAAGGTACAAGTTTGATGGGTAATTATGTATTAAACTTTCTAAATTGAATGTTAAATTACTATAATATCATCACCTTAAAACACTCACTTTAGTATACTTTCTATATTTTTATATTATATCATATTATATTAAAAGCAAACTTTTTTTCACATTGAAGGGTTATGAATTTTTGAAGGGTTTTGACTTTTTCAAAGAGTTGTGGCTGAATCATTGTTGACCACATGGACATTAACTCTTATTTCAATTAAAAAATAAGGACATGAATAGGTACTTAGTTTAACGGAAATGCAATAGATGAGACAAAATTTTAACGGACATCATAGATGAGTCTTTTCTCAAAGTTCGATGGCATATTTGAGCGTTTTTCCTTTAAAAAAGTTATTTAATTAATGACGTTACTAAATAATAATTGTCCATTTGTCAAAAATGGTTTTGCGAAATTGGATCTATTTTCAGTTAACAAATAATGGTATGGATGAGCCTTTTCTCAAACGAAAATGGCATAGATGAAACAAACTTTTAACGGATAACATATATAAGCCTTTTCATAAAGTTCGATGACATATTTGATCAATTTCCTTAAAATTAATAATCTCGATATTATTATCTGATAGTGATAGAAAAAGTTATAACACAATTTTTGGAAATAATATGTGGTGGTGTTAATTGTACTCCTCCGCAACTGTCACACAAAGACAACTTTGTATTCAGGGAGTCTCGAACCTGAGACCTCTGATTAAGGATGAAGGAGTAATTACCACTCAATCACAACCCTTATTGCTATTGTTGACAATGAGTTCCTTCCAAATTGTTTTCTTGGACCGTAAAAATGGATTTAAATTATATTAAATTATTTATAATAACTTGTTGAATTATAATGATATCATAAAAAGGGGAAAGAGATAATATATCCCTTAATTTTGTGTTTTAGAATAAATATATCTCTCATATTAAAAGTGGTCATATATACGCGCACCGTTTAACAAATGATATTTATATTCCCTAATTTTACAATTAAAAAATGATCATATATACGTTCACCATTTAACAAATGATATATATATATATATACACCAATCATGGGCCTAGTACACCCATCATGGCCTAGTAATGAGTTCTGAATTCTGATAGATCGTCATAATTTCAATACAAATTGTATCACAATTTTGATATAAATTGTTCATATGGATTACTTATTTTTATCCAATTAATACTAGAGGATAACGTTGAACCATTTCCTCTTAAAGAGTAAGATCATTCACTTTAAATTCATTATTCGTCCAAAAAAACACAAACAAACTAAACATGAATTTCCAACTTCAACAATTCAAACATAAGATGCACACTACTTAAGAAAAACACGAATTCCCAACGAACCCCATTGGAAATGGTGGCTTGTTGAAAAGGACATTTCAACGACGAATGTCCGATCATAAATTCCATACATACTAACAGTATTCTGATAGGAACGGAAATTCACAATTAACATATCAGACACCGCAATAAACCTTGAAAAGATCACTGGGAGCTCCATAGATAGCTTGTGAGGCAACATACCCAAATAATCCAAGAATTTCAAATGGCTTGAAGAGTAAAGGGTGTTCTTCATCCACAAGTTCTTTTGGCGCCTCTATGAAGTGACCTGGTTTTGATAATGAAAATAATTGAATAGAGAATCTATCACTTTCTCCGACAATTGCTATTCTGTGGAGAGGAGAATGCAATCAACCATTTGTTCATGCCTGTATAATTACCAGATAGACACGATAATATTTTTGGAGAGTAAAGCAACATAGGTATTATCTTCAATTTTGCATGAAAATATTCAACATGTAGTTTCAATAACCTCTGTTAGTTGGACTCTTCAGAATAGCATTCAGTATGTCGGACGATTGTTTAAAAATATGCATTTTTGAAAAATAATCCAACACTAGTGGGATAACATTTTTAGAGATTCGAGAAAACACAGATTCCAACAAATATTATAAATATGCATTTTTGAAAAATAATTCAGTATGTCAGATCGTTTAAAAATTCTGGCCAGTCTGGCCAAAAAGATTTTTTCATTTAAAAATATGCATTTTTGAAAAATAATTCAACACTAGTGGGATACATTTTTAGAGATTCGAGAAAACACAAATTCCAACAAATATTATAAATATGCATTTTGGAAAATAATGCAACAGTGGGACAACATTTTTAGAGATTCCAACAAATATCGAAACTTATTTTTAGATTTGTGTAATTCTGATAAATTAGGTTAGTGGCACACCTACTAAGAAAATAATAATTAGCATAATTAGTTTATCATTTTATCCATATTAATTGATAGAATCTCAAAATCAATTTACTCATTAAAAAGGTTCTACTTTTCTAAAAAGCATTAACTCTCTAAATAAATTAAGAGTATAATAGATAAAAATATTATCTTTTCTTGATTTATCAAAAATGACAAGTAAAAAGAAACAAGTAAAAAGTCAAAATTAAATAAATAAAAAGGAACAAGAGAGAGTATTCAATATGTCCTTCAAAAATGCATTTGGAGAATAATCCAACATATAAGTGTGACAATATTTTTAGAGACTCCAGAGAGACATAGATTCCAACAAATATCAAGATTTATTTTCAATTTTTGCATGAACAAATTAACCATGTTGTTCCGATGCATCATGAACGTGCCAATATGTGATCGGGATGAGCGGTGGTTAGATATAAGGGTGGCTTCGCCGGCCTTAAGAAAGCGGTTTTTTTCGGACACTCGCTTCAGTTTACTGTTTCAATTCGAAACTCTTAGTCGAGCCGATGGCGAGATCGATTTTTTGTTCTGAGGTTCAAGAGGAAGGAGAGGAACAACTTTCGATTTATTCTTCACAAATATCTCGGATCCTCTGAAACCTATACCTTTTTTTGAAAAATCCAATAAGGTGTAACAATATTATTTAAAAATTCGAACAACGCAGTTCCCAACAAGATAATAACACTAACTTAAAACTCAACACTTACTTTGAAAGAATAACCAGCCAAAACAACAACACAAGAATTTGGTGAAATATTGACATCAATCCGTTCTCCATTTTTGTTGATTTGTAATCCATTGACTTGATTTTGTGCTATAAAAGTCAAGAAGTTACTTGTGTTTTTACCTTGTAAAATTATTAAGTGCCTTGAAATTACACGGTCACTTAATAGGGAATATTAAAAGTTTTTTTTCTCTCTAAATTTGTCATAAAATTATTAAGTGCCTTGAAATTAATTAGACGGTCACTTAGTAGGGAATAATAAAAGTTTTTTTTCTCTAAATTTGTCATAACTAATAGAAAAATTGATTTGTGCTCATTGTTGTTAAATTACAGAATTTTTTCAAATTTCAAATATTAGTTATTAACTTGATATCTTGGCTTTTCTTTTAAATGTAAATATTACCTTATACAAAAAGAAATTAATAGAAATCTTGAAGCTCTAAACAACATACAAAAAGAAACTAATAGTAATTATTTTTTGTGATGATTTTTTTAAAAGGAACACGGGAAAAGCAAGTAAAATTTTACTTGAAGACCAATCTTATACCTGCACAATAATCAAGCCAAAAATTTGTTAGAGGATTGATATGTTAAATCTCTTATGAATATAAGTCTTGATAAACATAATCAAGCATTTCATGATTTCACATTGTACATATAATAATTCGTTTTAATTTTCATAAAAGAGGGGTTTATATCTAATTTATTTCTACCCAAAATGCATTACGTATCTTGTTACATTTCATAATTTATTTTTTAACCTCTAATAAGATAACATAAAATCGTATTTGATAAATTTTGTATTATCTTAAACCTCATGTCAATATGAGCGGTGACCTATACCTGTAATCAAAAGAAAATCAAACATTTCATAATTTCACAATGTACATATAGTAGTTAATTCTTATTTTCATAAAAAATGGAATTTACATCTATCATATTTCTACCCAAAACATGTCACATTATTTCTATTACATCTCCAAATTTATCTTTTAACCTCTAATAAAATAGCATAGAATTTTAGATAATTTCAACAAAAAAATTGAGATCATTTCATGATTGTTTTTATAATCAAATAAAATCATATGCTAAAATTTTGTATTAAATTTATGATCATTACTAATTTATCTTGTGCTAAGATTGAAAATCTACATAAAAAAAAAAAAAAAAGAGACATGAATTAATACAGTGAACAAACTTGTTAAATTCTAAAATAAAAAATTATAAATACTTACCTCTAGTGTTGATTTTATACTCCAAGGATCTTCCAAATATTAAAATCTCACATTTTGAATTCGACACGCAAGCACACTAAAAATAATATAGAGATTAACATTTAAATCGAACAATTTTAACAAAAATAAAGAACAATGACTATATAAATAAGATAAGATAAAAGAACAAAAAGTGAAACAAAAGAAAGTTGAAAGAATGGTGTATGCAATCGGTGTATTTTCTGAAACACAGTAGTATATATAAAGAGTTTCAAATTTGTAATTGTTTCTTTTTTTTTTACCGTGAACAGTGAACACAGTTGTTAGAGAGATGTGCAAACCATTTATGTGTGTTTCAATTTTGCTGAAATTTAAAATTTATTTTAATTTTTTTTTTTAAGAATTTTAACCGTTCGTGTTCTTCTTTAGAAATTTGCTAAAAATTTACAGTTTTTCATTCAATATATTTTAATTAATTTAATTTAAAATAAATTCAAACTTATCTCTTAGCCAAATTTGATGAAAATTTAGTTGTAACTACTTGGAACTTTTTTATATATATATATTTTTAAAAACAAATTAAATTGATAAATTTTATTAATTTAAAATAAATTTCGAACTCCCAACTTTCACATTTAAAACAAATTGACAGTTTATATTTAAAATTCTTCTTCTTATAATTGATTGCATTTTTAACAAATTGAAAGAATTGTTGATTATTTATTTGAAATAAATACAAAATTTTAAAATAATTAAATGGATGTAAATGATAAAGATACAGTTAATTATTTTTAAAATAAAAAGGATAGAAACAGTTATTTCTAATCCTAAGAAAAATTCCGTTTAATTTTTTTTAACATTTTAAATTTTAAATTGAAAATAACTAACTAACACAAATTAAAATATTTTTAAAATTAATTTTTTTTGGTGCTGACATGTGGCACTTTTTCTTCTCCTAATATATATAGATAGATTTTTAAAATTGGGGTAGTGAAGAGATTCGAGAAAGAGACTTCTATTTCTAGTCGCCTAATTTTTTATTGAATAGACCGTGACTTCATATACCAAATATTTTAAATATTTCTACGATGTTGCACAATAGAAGTACTATTTCTTACCAGAGCTGATCTATACTTTGTCGGAGTATAGAACGCAACTGAACTGATGGATCCACTAAAAAGCCTTCTTGAGGAAGGTGAGGAGTCGTCCGTCTTATGGTACGATCTTATCTATGCTGGCATAGGTTATGGAGTTTGAGTTATCTTAACTCTTACCCCAAATCAGTGCTTAATACTACTCCCAAAATATAATTGTATATTCATGTAAAAGTACTCTCTGGTTGAGATAATTTCTCAAAAGGCCTCTTTAAGAGGTAATTGAAGTTATACTAAATCTCTCTGAAAACTCTTTATACTTTTCTGAAAATAGCGCTCTCTTTTTCAATGTAAAAATGATACATCCCCAACTATTTAAGTTCCTTTAAACTCTTTTTGAAAATAATGCTTTAAACTTTCCTTTAAACTCGCTTTAGTTTCCAAAATCAATGTAAGGAAAATTACTTGCTCAAAATACTTTTAGTAAAACTCAATATATATGGTTCATATGGAACTACAAGCATGAACAATAATTCAAGAATTTCAATGCATAAAGTATCGCAATCTCATAATATAGGAATTTCATAAAACTGAGGGCAGAACCCTAGATTCAACTTTCTACTGACTGAATTGAGATGTAGAGCGTGAGGACGAACTAGTCCAACACTATGAATAGCCTTACATACCTAGAAGAAAAAAGTTCATGAAGAAGTTTGAAGAAGAACTTGATTAATCTTGAACTTGAGGAAGAACATTAGTTTTCTTAGAGGAAATCTTTGAGCTTGGAATCTTGGGGCTTGATCTTTAGAGAAAAAACTTTTTTATGAAGTTCTTAGAGTTGAGGAACGTGGAAAAATCTTGAATGGAAAGTTTCTCTTTATATCTTGAATTTTTGACATGGAAGTTTTAGGGTTCTTGATATAGAAGAAAAACCCTACATGATAAGGGCCCAGTCCAATACAGACAGCACACCCCCACTTCAAGCGCACCTCTGTATCGACTGAATCACTTATTTGTTCTAGTCGGTGGAACTAGTAAACCACGCGAGATGATTAGATGTGTGGGGAAGAGGGCTCATAATACCCCATTTGATTGATCCAACCTTTTCTTCACTTCTATAGTGAATCACCTACTAAAGGGGAAAGCCTGCACGCCTTATTTGAGACTACTAAGGCAGACGGTGGACTCTTTCATTAGGTAAGGGAAGAAGGGGCCTAAGCACGGTAGATGCTATATTTTAAGAGAATTTCTAGATACTTGATTGTTTAGATTGATGATTTTGAGAGAAAAATTAGTTAGTTGAATGATAAATACTTGGTTAAAACACTCAAAAACGACTTAGAATAGGGTTTAAAAATTTGAAAAAGGACCAAAATAACCTTGTAACGCATGCAAGAAGTTGCTGAAAAAATTTAGCAGCAAGCCTTCACGGAAGGCTCTACGGTTCGTGGAACATTCCACCGTCCGTAGTTGCCATCCGTATAACTTCGACTGCCTGACAAGACTTTACTAAATCGGGCATAACTTTTTAATCCAAACTCGAAACGGAGCAAACTTGGTGGCATTGGAAAGAGGACTCATAGACCATAATTTAATAGGTCATGGGCCACCGTAATTATTATGTGCTTAGATATATGATCATTTGAAGTTGCTCTAAGTAGAATCTTATATCAAAACTTAATCGGTAAAGAAGTTTTCAACTCAAATTTGTGCTAGGGGATTCTAGTGACCTTAATTCATATGCAAATTCATTCTCACACTAAAGAATTGACCTTAAAACCTAAGAACAATTTAAGAATCACCCGTACAACCTTATACGCAAATTAAGAATGGTTTGGGTCTTAGCTTTGAAATTTTTAAGGTGTTACAGCATGACACCAAATTATTTTGGTCATAACAAGTGGTATTAGAGTCAGGTTCAATGATTTAATAATGGTTCCCAGGTTCAATGATGGAGCCAAGTTTAGTGGTTCGATAATCGATGGTTGAATTAAAAATTAGGTGTTCATCTTGGCGGGTATAGTTCTAGCCGCAACCTATTTGATAGTAATAGAGATTTTTGTTTGAGAATTTTATTTTTAGAGAGGTTTTTTTGTATCAAGACATAGATTTTGGAAATGAGATGCAAGCTATTGGACATTATGTGAAGAAGATGTAGCAAATTTATTCTGTCAGATATTCAAGCCAAGAGGGGGATTTGTTAGGTATTTGCCCTAAGTTTTCACCATAAATGGGCATAAAATCTCCATATTTGGCTAGTTTTTTTCTTGTAGGAAAATATTTAGGACTCTAAAAATAGAGGTTTGTTTCTTCTAACTTAATCATTCACAATGTAGTCCTAGGAGCTTTAAGAGTTTTGGTTAGGGGGAATTTGTGGAACACAAGTTGTGTGAACTTCTTTGTATTTCGAGTGAATTGGGTGAGGTTATTTCTCTCTAGATTTTGTACTCTCATATTTATATAGTGGATTGCTCATCTCCTTTGTGGTGGTAGGTCGATTGACCGAACCACGTTATGTCTTTGTGTCTTATGATATATTTCTCATTTGTCTTCTTAATCATAGTCTTTCGAAGTTTATTTTACTAGCTTCTGCATGACACCGGATTATTTCGATCATAACAAGACCTTGTAATGATTAAGTTGTGTGGAAAAGGTTTTTGTTCCAGAACAAAAAATCCAAAACAAACATGAACTAAAGTTCTTTTAAATAACATATATAAATAGTTATGACCAACCAAAGTATTTTAAACAAGTAGAGCATATTAAGCAATGATGATGTTACCTATCATAAGATTCAATGTTGCCAGTTGTCTCAATCAGAACATAAAAGTTATATGAAAACTCCATGTATGGAGGTTAAGTATTAGCTTAATTTACAGAGAACTTACAGAAGAAAGAAGAGTTGTATTGAATATGATCACTGATACATTGAATCTGTACATGTATGCCTTTTACACTGGTCTAATAGTCCAAAGATACAAAATATCTAAAACTAACTTTGTAACTAATTCATATCACCTCAGCATTCTGTTAACTAACTACACTTATGGCTTAACTAACTCAACCATACATATTGTTAACTCTTTACACTAGTTAACACTCCCCCGCAAGCTTATAGTTGGCAAGCATTTTTCATCCCAAGTCTACTCAGTAACAGACTATGTTGTGCTTGTCCCAGACTCTTAGTAAGTAGATCAACAAGTTGATGTTTGGTATTGACATGCTCAGTTTGCAACATCCTTTGACAAAGCCTTTCTCTAACAAAGTGATAGTCAATGTCTATATGCTTTGATATTTCATGAAAGATAGGGTTGGTAGCTATCTGAATAGCTGTCTTGCTGTCACATATGTTTTTACTGTAAGAGTTACACTAACCCCCAGCTCTTTGTATAGACATATTATCCAGGTTACTTCAGTTGCACATGCAGTCATACTTTTGAATTCTGCCTCTGCTGAGCTTCTTGATACTATTCCTTGCTTCTTAGACTTCCAAGAAAATAGTCTTCCTCCAAACTTCACCAGATAACATGTAACCGACTTTCTGGTTTCTAGACATGCACCCTAATCTGAGTCACAATAAGCTGTGAGTTATGTAGTCTTTTCTGCTGGAACTAATAATCCTAGGGCGAGAGCTTCCTTGATGTACCTTACTGCTCTCAGTGATACCTTCATATGTGATTGCTTAGGACAATACATGAATTGGCTCAATACTTGAGCAGTGAAGGCAAGGTCTAGTATGGTCATATTTATGTAGAGAAGCTTCCATACCAATCTTTGATACTTTGTGGGATCAGTGAGTAGCACATCACTTTCAGTACTTGAACCAGGTACAAGTTCATCATACTGTACAGATGTGAGTTTTTTGTTTAGCTCCAAGGGTGTGTGAACTGGTTTGGCTCCCCCTAGACCAGTATCAGAGACAAGCTCTAAAGCATACTTCCTCTGTATCATTAGTATCCCTTTGCTAGGTCTAGAGAACTCAATTCCTAGGAAGAATTTTAGCTCCCCTAGATCATTTATCTTGAACCTCTTGTGAATGTAATGTCTAGTACTGCATATGAGTTATTGATTGCTCCCAGTGATCAGAAGATCATCTACATACATTAACACCACTACAATATCATTACCAACATGTTTTATAAAGAGTGAATAATCATAATGATTTTGTTTGAACCCCATCTGAACTAGTGCCTCAGTTAGTTTCATATTCCATTGTCTAGGTGCTTGCCTTAAACCATATAAAGATTTGTGTAGTTTGTAGACCTTTTAACTCTCTCTCCCTGTCTAGAAAACCCACTAGGAATCTCCATATGCACTTCCTCTTGTAAGTCACCATCAAGAAAGACATCGTGGACATCCATTTGATATATATTATATATACCAACCCATGGAGGCAGCAAGGGCCACCACTGACCTTACAGTCACCATCTTTGTCACTGGACTAAAGGTTTCCCCATAATCAAGTTCTTCACTAAAACCTCTAACTACAAGCCTGGCCTTGAACCTTTCAACCTCTCATGAGGCAAGAAACTTGATCTTATAAATTCACTTTCACCCAATGGCCTTCTTGTCATGTGGTAAGTCCACTATGCTCCATGTTTTGTTACACTCAAAGACAACAATTTCCAACTTCATAGCCTTTACCCATGCAGGATCAGCAGCATCATCTTTAAAAGAAACTGGTTCAGAGAGCTGAGTAGGCTTTCAAAACATGTATGAATGCAGGAGACAAGTGGTAATAAGATATGTGTTTAGCCAATGAATAAGTATAAGCAGTGGACTTAGGCGTAGTGACAAAATCATGCAACCATAAAGGTGGTTTACATTATCTAACTGATCTTTTAGATGGTACACAAGTAATAGAAGAAGGCGGAGCAGGAACTACATGTTCAGATACAACAAGTATGATACCAGGTGGAGAAGAAGTATGAGGCACTTCAGAAGGCTCAGTGTGGGATGAGACAAATCAGCAGTACTTGGAACATATTCAATCACTAGAAACATAGGATTATATGAAATTTGTAGATGCCTAAAAGGAAATAAGTCTTCTTGAAAGATTACATGTCTATTGACAAAGAAGGGATGAACATGAATATCATAAGGTATATAACCTTTTTTGTGGAGGAGTAGCTCATACACACTGCAGGAACAACTCTTGATGAAAATTTATTAAGTATCTTAGGACAAGCGACATAGCATAAGTAGCCAAACACCTTAAGATGAGATAAAGATGAAGGATATAGATGTAGTAGTTCAAAAGAAGACTTATATCTAGTAGCCTAGAGGGAAGTCTATTTAAAATATACACAGCAGTTGTTACACACTCACCCCAGTACCTCAAAGGTATAGAGGCTTGAAATCTTAGAGATCTAGCCATAGCAAGGATGGTTCTGTGTTTCCTTTCAGCAACACCATTTTGTTGTGGTATATACACACAATTACTTTGATGTATAATGCTAATTTCACACATAAGAATTTCAAAAACATTATTAAAGAACTCACTGTCATTATCACTGAAGGTTTTAACACTAGTAGAAAAAATATTTTGTACTTGAGTGAGAAAACTTTTGATTACAACTATGGTGTCATCTTTAGAAGCAACCAAGAAAATCCAAGTATACCTACTAAAGTCATCCACAATAGTGACAAAGAAACCTCTTTCCATTATGAGTGGGCACTTTGTAAGGACCCAAAGATCACAATGCAATAATTCAAATACAACTTTGGTCCTATGAGTGCTTAAATAAAATGGAAGCTTAGTCTACTTGGCTATAGGACACACAGTGTAATGATGGTGATCAGTACTACTTAGTGATCTGAGAGGCTCATGCCTCTTTATTACATCAATACGAGTATGTCCTAGTCTCTTATGCCAAATATCATAAGATTCAGTCTTTACAGAATTAACATAAGCTACCCTACTATTGATCAGCTTCTTTGGAGTGTAACTTGGTCCTTGATGTAGTATGTAAAGTCCATGCTCTTGTTTACCAATCCCTTTCATCTGATTAGTGTACACAAAAGTCAGGGAAAAAACCTACCATACACTGTAATTCCTTTATGATCTTTGAGACTGATAATAAATTAAACTTGAACTCAGGAAGAAATAGCACATTTGGAATAGACTGATTAGTAAACGCACAAGTTTTGTCAATATGAGAAACTAACACAACTTTACCATTTGGTAAATGAACTTTACTGTCAGTATGAGCAGGAGTTTCTTCAGTTTTGTCAAGAACATCAAAATTATAAGTGATATGATGAGAGGCTGCAGTATCTACTATCCACTTTCTACCTACATAATTACAAGATAGATCTACAAGAGAGCTACTTGCATCAACAAAGTTGTTATGTTGGCAGATGGCTCTATGACATTTGAACCACTAATTTTTTAGAGTAGTTGAAGAATTTGAAGGTATTGATCTTTAGTGAAGAATGCTCCATTGGGTGAAACTGCACCAGATACTGTTTGGTTGTTAGTGTTAGTGTTAGTCCTGACCTCATGACCAACCTCATTTTGTGCTACTACCTGATTCGCATGCAAACTAGGTTTCCTCTTAGACTTAAAGTCTACAGGATAGCCAACAATATTGTATCATTGATCCTTAGAATGACCTTTGCACCCATAGTGTTAGCATATGAGAATTTTTTTTCTATTCTTGTATCTTCCTCTTCAAGAACCTACATATACTTCTCCTGAAGTATTGGCACCATTGTTATATCCTCCACTAGAACCTCCTTAAAAAGAACCTTTAGAGGTGCTTGCACCACTGGTGTAAGTGTTACCTTTATAGTAGTACAATGTTGTGCCTTCTATTAGCCCTAAGCTTGTGGAGACAGAGCTAGACAGATTCCTCTGACTCTCTTGATCAATTAGTAGTGCATAAGACGTGTTAAGAGTATAAATGGGACTTATAATGATAATTTGACTCCTAGGAGTGGAGTAGAACCCATTTAGACCCATTAAGAGCTGTAATGGCCTTTGATAATCACAATGCTCACCAATTTTTTTTTACTTAGGACAAGGACAATTAGGACAAGACATAAGAGCATCATATTCATTCCATAGATCTCTCAACCTAGAATAATGTTCAGCAATAGGCATAATGCCCTGAATTAATGTACTTTCTATGTAGTTGGAAGATTCTAAATCCATTTACTATATCAAATCATTCTCTCAGATCCAGCCAAATTGTGTGCATCAGATGCATACACTACAGAACTTAGAATACCAGGTCTTACATCATTCATAATCCAACTTAATACTACATCATTACACTTCTCCCATTTGTCATACAATATTAGCTCAAACATAGATTTTGGAAATCTTTCATTTACAAAACCTTACTTGTTTTTCCCTACCAGACCAATCCTAAAGGACCTACTCCATAAAGGATAATTCTCTGAACCTGTCAACTGAAGAGAGATCGGATAACTACCTGTAATGTGATGAAGAAATTATGGATGATTTTGATCAATCACATAGAATGCGACTGGGCTAGTGACTCCATTCCCAGTGCTAGTACCCTAAGTTGCACTTTCATTCGCCATTGTAGCTAGCCTAACTTTTGATGTTTCCTTTCAATTCACCTTTGACATATGGTGAATCTGAGCACCTAATAGTCGGTGCTATGAAATTAGGAAGCTAAGATCGGTGGCTCTGATACCATGACAACTCCATGTATGGAGGTTGAGTCTTAGCTCAATTTACAGAGAAATTAGAGAAGAAAGAAGAGTTGTATTGAATATGATCACTGATACATTAAATATGTACATCTCTGCCTTTTATACTAGTCTAATAGTCTAAAGATATAAAATATCTAAAACTAAATTTGTAACTAATGCATGCCACCTCAGCATTCTATTAACTAACTGTCACGCCCGCCTATACCTGGAGGTGGCCGGCACTTAAGAACCATTGTTGGTCCCTAAGCGAACCCTTGGCCTGACTGACTACTTAGCGGAAGACTTACTCAAGCAATAAAAAGCTTAAAACATAATTTTTTGAACATTTAAATTCAAAGTAAAAACTCAATTCAAACTGTTTGTAAAATACTAAATAACGTAAGTATAATAGTTTGCAAATACATCTCAAGAAAAAGTAAATTCTCAAAGACTCCTCAACTCTATCTATGAAGACTCTATTACTCAAGATTGATGTCGAGACAATACCCACGACATCTCAAGACACTGACTAGAAAATAAATGTGAAGTCCCCAGAATGCAAGGAGGCTCACCCAAGCTATCTGAAGCGTAAAGTGATCTCAACGAAACGCATGTTCATGACCCTGAACACATGTATCTTCATCATAATAAGATGCAGGTCGAATGACATCAGTACATTGAATGTACGAGTATGTAAGGAAAACTGAATGCATAGATAACTGAACTGATAAGACTGGAAGAACACTTACCTCAACTCAATTCCAATACAAAAGCAATAATAAGAGATGCAATGTATAAAGCTTCATAAATAGAAGATATTAACTCAAGGATGTATATAAAAATACAATAAATTACTCTTTACTCTTTTTTGGGAGATTCTCTAACCGACAACCATCACTGAGCTATGTGATGATACAGCCTCTCGCCCACGCTGCCAGAACTGTCTTATACCTTGTCGGGGTATAGAACACCTCAACTAAGTGGATCTACTAAGCAATAAGAATTCATCTAAAAAGTATGATCATTTACCCATATTGGCATACATGGTTTATGAGGATCTTGATTTGTCTGAACTCATCCCCATATCGATGCTCAATACTACTCTCAATAATATATATACTCATGATCAAATGTATGAAACATACTTTTTCTCTAGTTTTAGATAATTGCTCAAACTATCCTCTTAAAAGAGGTAACTGCTCTGAAATATCTCTGAACTCATAAACTCGTTCAGAAATTAAAGTTTCTCTTTTCTCAAAATAATACTTTCTTTCTTCATGAAAAAATGAAACATTTGGGTAATACTTAGTTCCCTTATACTCTTTCTCAAACTCCTCTTTACTTCCTCAAAAACTCAGTTTAAAACACAAATGTTGGCTTTTAAAGATTCTCAAAATTTATAACTCAAAATAGGGTTCATGCTGAAATATAGACATGAACGAATCAACTCAAGGATCTCAATAACAATATAGAAAACTCAATACTCGAAATTCAAGAACTCAGAACTCCACGATACTACTCATCTCAAGAAACCTCAATTCATAGGGTCCATGCTGAAATATAAACATGAACGACTCAACTCAAAAATCTCAATGCATAACATATAGCAATTCAATAATTAGGAATAGAATTTTAAAAAGAATCAGGAACTCACGAACTCAAAATCAACTCATCTTTACTTTCTCAGAAAATTAGTTTAAAATCATTGTTGGTTAAAAATAATTCTCAATAATAACTTAATAAAAGCTCTCAAACTTTTATCTTAGACTCACTTTAGTTTTGAACGTGCATTAAGACATGTGATTAGGATATGCATGAATTTTCAAAGGTAAATAGAGCCTATAGGAGCTAATACAGAGAAGGGAAACGTGGTCAAAACTTAAAGGGAAACGTGGTCAAACCTAACGACCCCTAGCGTACTACTGGCGCAGGGCGCCAGGCCTTGAACTTCAGAAGTCAGGCCTGGGCGAACTGCTGGAGCGCCGCCCCATGCCCCTTTCCAGCACCCCGACAAATTTTCGAGCTTAAATTAGATACCCAAATTAGTTTAGAATTGGGAAATCGTTCCTAAACTCTTCTTGTTTCTCAACTCAAAACCAATACATGAGAACTTTCATACAATTCCTTTTGAAAACATAAATTTACTAAATCAATAAGGTTCATGTGATACTAAGCATGAACAACACTATAAGATTCACAAAACAAAAGAATCAAAACCTAAATTGTTAAAGAACCGAATTCAATATCAAGAACTACGAATGGATCCTTTAGATGTAACGATTTCTTGATTAAATTGAGATGTAGGGCGTGAGGACGAATAATTACAACACTATGAGAAGCCTTACATACCTCGAAAGAACAAAGGTTTTTGGTGAAAATTGATGAAAACTTGAAGAACACTTGAACCCTAGCTTTTTCTCCTCTTGAACCTTGCTCTAATTCTTGTAAATGTTAAAGAACGTGAAAAGATGTTTTAACACTGGTTAGACCCTTAATCAGGTGAAGAAAAACGTGGCTTAGGCTTAGAAGGAGTGGGAAAAGACCAAACTACCCGTCTAAAATGATTTAGGTGCCTTAAAAAGAAGGTTTCACTAAAACAAGCATATCTTTTTACTCCGAGCTAGAAATGAAGCAAACTTGGCGGCATTGGAAAAAGGACTCAAAGACCTTTAATTTAATAGGTTATGGGTCACCTAATTCTTTATGTGCTAAGAGATATGATCGTTTCAAATTGACATAAGTAAAATCTTATATTGAAACTCAATCGGTAGGAAAGCTTTCAACTAAACTTTGTGCTAGGGGATTCTAGTGACCTTAATTCATATCCAAAATCATTCTCACACTCAAGAATTGATCTTAACACCTAAGAACACTTAAGAATCACTCGGTACAATCTTATTCAAAAATGAAGAATGGTTCGAGTCTTAACTTAGAAATTTTTGGGATATTACACTAACTACACTTATGTCTTAACTAACTTAACCACACAGCTTGTTAACTCTTTGCACTAGTTAACATTATGCATTGAGGAACGAAATGGATTACGAACAACTTCTATATGTTTCAGGACCTTCTCCACGTAACATAAAGATACTGAAGGATTACGTTGAGCCATTTCCTCTCAAAGAGTAAAATCATCCATTTAAAATTCATTATTTGTCCAAAAATAAACATACATATTAAACATGAATTCCCAACTGCAAAAGTTCAAACATAAGAATCACACTACTAAAAAAATACGAATTTCCAAAGAAAACCCATTGGAAATGGTGGCTCGTTGAAGACGTTTCCTATGAATGTTCTGTCAGAAATCCCATATATATTAACAGTATTCTGATAGGAACGAACATTTGTCGGAAATTCACAATTAGCATATCAAACACCACAATAAGCCTTGAATAGATCACTGGGGTCTGTATAGCCAGTTTGTGAAGTACCAAACTCAAATAATCCAAGTATTTCGTATGGCTTGAAGAGTAAAGGGTGTTCTTCATCCACAAGTTCTTTTGGGGCTTCTATGAAGTGACCTGGTTTTGATAATGAAAATAATTGAATAAAGTATCTATCACTTTCTCTGGCCATTTCAACTCTATGAACAGGAGAATGCAATCGACTATTTGTCCATGCCTGTATAAATTTACGTGGTCAGTGCATAAAACTCAAATATCTTTATTTATTATAGAAAATAAAGTATTTTCTGAAAGACGTTACATTTCTATCAAAGGAATTTCCAGCGCCAACATTTCCAATAGATTTTGTTAAATTATAGGTAGCTATTGGAAAAAAAAATATGGTGGTTAAGGCACGAGCAACACTAGCTATGTGAGGGCACCATTTCCTTTTGACAAGTGTTTTTGTGGGTCCCTTTTTTTGTTGTCACACTTTCTCTCTCATACTTCCATTTTCTTAAATTTTAATCCTTTCTTCATTGCATTTTTTAGCAAAACCCCTTTTCTATCTCATCTTTGAGCTCTTTTTTTTACCAAAGTTTCTATAGCATTTTTTTTTGTAGTCCTACCTCTCAGTGCAAAAAAATATATTCATACTACTATTATCTTGTGCTTTCACAAATTTATTTGGTTGACTCTTTTTTCTATTAATTCTTGTAACCAACAAGAAAAAAATAAATCTATAAAAATTTCGTTTCACATTTTAAGACACTAAACATACAGAAAATTTAAAAAGAAAATCTTGAACGAGAAACACAAAATTAATATTGGCAATAATTATTGGATACATGCCACAAAAGTAGAAAATTTAACAAATATGAAAAAAAAAAAGATAATTGATTGCTTGATATCATTAATACATTATTATTAATATTAAGCATTCAAATACATTAAGTGGTTATAGAATAAACAAAAGTAAAAACATATTTGATAATTAAGAATTGAGTGATTAAAATTGAAATCTCAAAAAATAAATTAATGACTAAAATTTGAATAATTAAAATTAAATTGTGTATTTAAGTGTAATAAATAATGACGATTGAATTTTAGTAGCTCAATTGGTTGATTACATGAATTTTTATTTTGTTGGTGAGAGTTTAATTTTTTTTTTAATTTCACCATCTTGAATTTCTTCGAATTCATCCAAAAATAAATTTAAATTTCTGAAATTTACTTTAATTTTCCATCAAATAAATGATATATGTATTGTGGGTGAGTTTCAAAGTTTCTTTATTAAAATAAAATTACATCAAGAGTTAACAAGCAATAAAAAAATGCATAAAAAAGAAAAAGTAAAACAAAAGGATTAAAGTTGAAAGAGAAAAAGCAAGGAAATGAAATAAATACACTATGGGGTCTCACATTTATACATATAGGCCTCACACAACTGACAATATGTGTGCCTCACGGAGAATAAAAATTTTCGTACCGATTCATTGCATTATTCAATTTTGTCACATTATAGGCAGCCATCTATTGCATGCATTATTCAACTAAAAATGTACAAACACGTAGTCGAATACTTTTTTGTGAAAAAAACATAGTTATATTAGGTTGACGTTTGGATATAGATTTGACTAATAACAAGTCACTTTATAATTGTGATGGAGAAAGCAACATAGGTTATAAAAAATATTAAAATTCATTTTCAATTTTGCACTTAGACACGTTAGGTTGAACATATTTAGAAATATCTCAAGGTTGAACATATTTAGAAATATCGTGTCGGAACGTGACACCCGATCTAATAATATCGCTAATTTATCATTTATTATCACCACTTTTCACTTCATTAACAATATTTCATCAAGCCTTCTTTATTCAAGGCATCACTTCGATAGAGAAGGTTCAAAATTATAAATTTCACGGTCTCAGGATTTCAGACCAATCACAAACAACACATAAATTATCCAAACCACACAACCAAGTACATAGAGAAATTCACAATATCATTCAATGACTATCAATCACTATTAAGAGTCTATTTATCACATAAAATAAACCATAACCTACCTCCACCGAGGAATCGAAGTCGAGCAAGCTAATTTTCCAAAGTTTTCCTTTCCTCAATGCCTCCAAACGTTTCCAAGCTATCAAGTATGCATAATTTGTAAGTTAACGAGTCTATAGGCACCCATGTTACTATCTGTCTAGCCTAGACCCAAAAATTCACCCAAAACTATAATCAATTTCCTAAAGTTCAAGCCTAAGGATAAATCTAAATTCTTCCAATTAGCATAACTTTAATGAAATTTAAATAATACGATACACCTAATATCAAAATATAATTTATAATAAGATAACAAAATTATAATGTTTAAAAGTTAAAGCCACTGGTTACGAAACCAGTGGCAGCGAACACCTCTACACTTTCACTACAGGAAAAATGTGAATTACATGGGGATTTTCCTAGGGATTAGTATGAAAATTCGCAGAAAACTTATTTTCCTACAAATTTTCATACTAATCCCCAGGAAAATCCCCATGTAATTCACTATTTTCTTGTAGTGTTTAATATTTCAATTCTTAATATCATTAATCAAATGAATGCCTCAATTATTTGGTAATCATTACCAATGATTGCAGGCAGAATGTTGCAGCAGCAACATATAGCCACAACGTATAAAACACTTTGCCAATATCAATTTTTCCTTCTTCCCCATCTAATTAATATATTAATTAAAATATGACATCAACCCATACATGAATTAAACTTATTAAGATTTTACCTAATGAAGGGTGATTGTGATGTTTTCCTCTGCCTCTCTCTTAGGGCTTCTGCTTAGTTCTCGGTTTTTTTTTTCTCACTTCTACAGATTACTTACTATCGTAATTATTAAAAAACTAATTATAAAAGTGGTAAAAGTGACCCCCTACTAATTTTAATGTTATTTTCTTTAACCACCAACTATATTAATTATTTAAATACCCCCTTAATCATATAACTATAGTTACGAATAGTCCAAAGTACTCATTTGGAATTTATCGAAAGAGTCTTTTATGAAGAAAAAAAAAAGCTAGCTCAAAACGACCAAATGGGTCGTTACATCAGGAGAAATAACATATACTATTTTAAAATTATATTAATTATTAAGAATACTATAAGTCACAATAATTAATAATTTAAAATATTTACAAAAAACATAGTAAAATTTTGTTTGAGTCCAAAATTTCACATCTGTCGCATAAGTTGGATAGAGTGAGTAACATATATTAAAATATTAAAGAAAAACATATTCAAAATTGATTAACTCTCGAAATATCACATGTATCACAAATATAATTGGAAAGTAGGTTAAAAAAATTAAAAACAAAAAAATATTTAAAAATTTAGTTGACTCTCCTTATTCTATCTGTGTCACATAAATTAAAACAAATAAAATAATATATATTGGACCCGTGCTTTTGCTGGACAATCTGGCAAATCTAAACAAAGCACATACTGTAAGTGATGGTTTCACCGACTCTTTTCAGGTTGTTACATATATACATTGGGGTAAAATCTTTGAAAAATAAGTCATTTCCGCGAGGAGTTTGTTTGATGGATGGGCCTAGTAATGAGTACTAATATAAATTGTATCACAATTTTAATATAAATTGTTCATATGATATACTTTTTCTAAAACTAAATAATACTAAAGGATTACGTTGAATCATTTCCTCTTAAAGAGTAAAATCATCCACTTTAAATTCATTATTTGCCAAAAAAAAAAACACAAACAAAT
The DNA here is from genome assembly GCA_029582245.1 of Solanum etuberosum. NCBI lineage: Eukaryota > Viridiplantae > Streptophyta > Magnoliopsida > Solanales > Solanaceae > Solanum > Solanum etuberosum. The sequence continues at coordinate 2,640 of JAJONR010003054.1, read as the reverse complement.
TAAACATGAATTCCCAACAGCAACAATCCAAACATAAGATGCACACTACTAAAAGAAAACACTAATTTCCAACGAAACCCATTGAATATATTTGCCCAAACAACCACAAACAAATTAAACATGAATTACCAACTGCAGCAATTAAAACATGAGATGCTTACTACTAAAAAAACACGAATTCCCAACGAAACCCATTGGAAAGGGTGGCTCGTTGAAGACATTTCCGGCAAATGTTCTATCAGAAATCCCATATATACTAACGGTATTCTAATAGGAACGGAAATTCAGAAATTCCATATATACTAACGGTATTCTAATAGGAACGGAAATTCATAATTAGCATATCAAACACCGCAATAAGCCTTGAAAAGATCACTGGGAGGAGCTCCATAGCCAGCTTCTGAGGCAGCATACCCAAATAATCCAAGAATTTCAAATGGCTTGAAGAGTAAAGGGTGTTCTTCATCCACCAGTTCTTTTGGTGCCTCGATGAAGTGACCTGGTTTTGATAATGAAAATAATTGAATGGAGAGTCTATCACTTTCTCCGACAATTGTTACTCTATGGAGAGGAGAATGCAATCGACCATTTGTCCATGCCTGTATAAATATCAAGATAGACGCGGTAATATTTTTGGAGAGTTGAGCAACATAGGGTCAACAAATATCAAGATTCATTTTCAGTTTTGTATGAAAATATTAAACATGTAGTTTCAATAACCTATGTTTGTTGGACTCTTCAAGATATCATTTAGTATGTCAAATTCTTCAAAAATATGCATTTTCGAAAAGGAAAAATTCTTTTGGCCATAAAATAACATATTTCACATTATGTTATTTTGCCTATTTGAACATTTTTACCTTTTTAACTTTAATACCTTTTAATTAAAAAATGAAAAAAAGATCAGTTTATTTTAAAATAAAAAAGATATTATAGATTTTTAAAATTTCTGACCAAATTCTAGTCATTTAGTATATTCAACACTAATGGGACAACATCTTTAGAGATTCGAGAAACATAGATTCCAACAAATATCAAAATTCATTTTCAAATTTGTGTAGTTCCAATGAACTATAAATATGCATTTTGGAAAATAGTGGGACACCATTTTTAGAAATTCGAGAAAACATAAAGTCCCAACAAATAACAAAATTGATTTTTAAGATTTGTGTAGTTCCAAAAACCTAGGTTGGTTGGGCTCTTAAAAAATATTATTCTCTCTGTTTTTATATTATTTGTCCATCTTTAACTTGACACGTCTATTAAAAAAATAATAGTTAACATAGTGAATTTACCATTTTACCCCTATGAATTGATAGAATTCCAAAATCAATTTACTCATTAAAAAGGTCTACCTTTTTAAAAATCATTAACTCTCTAAATAATATATTTTTTTCTTAATTTGTCAAAAATGACAAGTGAAAAATCAAAATTAATTAAGTAAAAAGAGACAACGGGCCTGTTCAATATGTCAGGTACTTCAAAAATGCAATTTGGAGAATAATCCAAAACAAGTGTGACAATGTTTTTAGAGACCCCTGAGACATAGATTCCAACAAATATCAAAATTTGTTCCAACTTTGGATTTATTCTTCACAAACATCTCGGATCCTCTGAAACCTATGCTTTTTTTGAAGAATCCAAAAAGGTGTAACAACATTTTTTTTAAAATCAAACAACACAGTTCCCAACAAGATAATAACACTAGCTCAAAACTTAACACTTACTTTGAAGGAATCACCAGCCAAAACAACATAAGAATTTGGTGAAATATTGACATCAATCCACTCTCCATTTTTGTTGATTTGCAATCCATTGACTTGATTTTGTGATATAAAAGTCAAGAAGTTACCATCTGTGTGGCCACCCAATCCAGCAGCTTTATTATTTTCATCTCCACTAATAATTGATGATCCCTTGTACTGTGTAAATCTAAATAGGAAATATTTGGGATTCAACAATTCATCAATGTGATTTTTTAATCCCAAATTTTCCAAAATCATCCTTTTCAACATCTCATCCAATTCCACAAGTGGATTAGAATAAGATTTTACCAAATTGCTGCAAAAATTAACGCACATATAATGTTAGTATAAACATATGAAAAAGGTTGAACGTATTTAGAAAATTTTTAAGTTGATACAATTTTTTTCACTTAGACACGTTAGGTAAGTCTTATATATTTATTTATTTTTAAAATTGGGGTAGTGAAAAATAGAGAAATGGGAAGGGGAATCAAACTGCCACTTATTAGACAGTGACTTCATGTACCAAATAATTTAATGTTCAGTATTTTTATTTTGTTTAAACGGTGCGATAAAGAATAGATCTGAGAAACAGACTTCCATCTCTTTTTCTGAGCTGCTAAGAATTGCTATTGAAAAATCAGCTAGTCAAACAATCGAACTACTAAAAATTTCTAATTTTATACCTTTTGAACACTTCCAGTAGGGCGAAATTTAAACATAATGATAATAAGAAAATAAAAAAGAATGAAAAAATTGAAGTAAACATACCAGAAATGGTGATTATCATGAGGCCAAAAGATATTAGCAAAAGTTTCAAGACTTTGAGGATTAAGCAAATCAGGAATACACAAACTCTCATACAATGGCAATTGTGGAATCATCCCCATATACC
>JAJONR010003053.1:0-74318 GCA_029582245.1 Solanum etuberosum | reverse complement strand
TATCAAACCATGTACTACACTATTTTCAAAAATAATGTGAATATTATTAAATGAGAAAATTAAGTAAGAAATTATAAAATGAATGATAAAGTATAAGTTCCTATGAATAGTGGATGTAAACTTTCTTATGATTGCTATTGAAAGTTAGTCACTCTTAAAATGGGATAAGACACAAGTACCCCCTAGACTATGAGTGAAATCTCAGAAACACGCCTTAAATAAACTAAGGTCACATTACCCCCCTCCTCCCCCCAAACTCATTTTTTTGTAATTTTGTACACCTTTTAGCTTATGTGGCCCATTCAGCGACTCCACACAATTGAGTCGCGTGAGAAATGTTTGGATGCTACATAAGCCAAAAATGTGCACCAAATTACAAAAAAAATGGGTTCAGGCGGGTAATAAGACCTTAATTTTATTAAGGTCTGTGTCTGAGATTTTGGTCATAGTCTAGGGAGATTCTTATACCTTATCTCATGTTAAAATCACTTAGTTACACCTCTTAAATATACTATCTCCTTCCTGCCCCATAGTGCGTTACTTAGTTATTATTGTATTGTGGGAGTTCTTACTTTTAATATAATATAATATAAATAAATATTGATATAAAATATATAAGATGTACTAAACTGGATTATTACATTAATTTAACATTCATGTTAGGGAGTGTTCAAATTTCAATAAACTTAAGAGAAGAATAGAAAATATAAAAAAATCTTAGTTTTAAAATGTAACGAAACCCCTTCATTTATAGTTAACAAAGGGTAGCATAAGCATGTGTATATTGTTTCGTATCATAAAAGTCACAACCCTTCGGAAAGGTCACTACTCATAAGAAATGTCACAACTCCTTCAAAAAGTCGTAACCATTCAATCTGAAAGGGTGTCTTCTTTTAATATAATATAATATACTAAATGAATAAAATATAAAATATAGAAGATATACTAAATAGGGTGTTTTAAGAAGAAGAAGAACAATGAAAAACTTTGAAAAATTAGTTAAATTTTTTGAGGAAACCCCTTTTTTTTTACAGCCAACAAAGGGTAGAGTATGAAAAAAATGGTTTTTGTGCCTTATAAAAACAAAATCACAATCCTTTAGAAAAGTCACAATCCTTCAAAAAGGTCACAACTCATCGAATAAGTTATAACTCTTTGGAAAAGTCACAACCCTTCGGAAAAGTCACAAATCTTTGGAAAAATCGCAATCCTATAGAAAAGTCACAACCCTTCGAAAAAGGTCACAACTCATCGAAAAAAGTTATAACTCTTTGAAAATGTCACAACCCTTCAATGTAAGCAGGTATCTGCTTAATATAATATAATATAATATAATATAATATAAATAAATAAATATAGTACAATACAAAACATAGAAGACATTAAGTGAGATGGTTCATTCTTTTAATAGATAGATAAATAGACAGACAGACAGACAGACAGACAGACAAATAGACAGACAGATAGACAGATTAAAAAAATATAGATTTGTCTAATTTTAATAAATATAGAAGAATTTTGATTTAAGGATATGTAGAATATATAAAAATATCTTTTAACTTTGTGGTCATAAACAAGCGCCCCCCACCCCTCAAGAAAAAAATATATTCTATATTAAACTAAATAAAAATAAAAGTACAACAAATAAATTGGAAATGTAGGACTACCTATTAAATCTAGTTTAGACTCTTCGAACAAGTTTTTGATTGAATTCTTTTTCTCCAATAGTTTGAGATTTACACAGCTTGAACACCAAGTTGTAGTTTGTGCAACAGAAAATCATTGAACTTCTTATCAAGTAGAATTTGCTGCAAAAGTATATTTATGGCTATGAAAATGAGTACATATTAATAATCTAGATAGTCTTCTCTTTTAAAGTTGAGTTATTTCATTCTCCTTGTTGGATCGATTTTTGTTGATCTATCTAGTTTACCCTTAAAAATATTGTAATTGCATGATTGAACAACTCTCACAATCTTTCTTGTTTTTAGAAGATGAATAGAAAACTTACAAAATTCGTAGTTTAAAAGTGTGAAAAACCTCTCTATATATAGACAACAAAGGGATATAGATTTGTCTAATTTTAATTTGACATGAAATTTCAAAAAATAAAGAAGACTTTTAATTTAAGGATATGTGGAATATATATAAAAAAAAATTAACTTTATGGTTTTAAAGATGCACCCCGACCCTTCAAGAATTTTTTTTATGTTAAACTGAATAAAAATAAAAGTACAACAAATAAATTCGAAACGAAGGAGTACCTATTAAATCTAGTTTGGACTCTTCAAGCAAGTTTTTAATCAAATCTTTTTTCTCCAACAGTTTGAGACTTACACAGCTTGAACACCAAGTTGTAGTTTGTGCAACAGAAAATCATTGAACTTCTTGTCAAGTAGAATTTGCTGCATAAGTGTAATTATGGCTATGAAAATGAGTACATATTAATTATCTAGATGGTCTTCTCATTTGAAGTTGAGTTATTCCATTCTAATTGTTGCATCTATTTTTGTTGATTTATCTAGTTTACTCAAAAAAAAATATTGTAATTGCATAATGGAAGAACTTTCATAATCTTCCTTGTTTTAAGAAGATAGAAAACTTACAAAATTCGTAGTTTAAAAGTCTGAGAAAACCTCTCTATTTATAGGCAATAAATGATAGTATTAAAAGGTGTTTATCATGTCTTATCAGATAAGTCACAACCCTTTAGGAAAATCACAATTTTTCAAAAATGTCATAATTCTTCAAAAAAATCACAACCCTTCGAAAAAGTCACTATCCATCATTGTGAAAAGGTGTCAGCTTTTAATATAATATAGAAAAAATAAATAAATATAATATAAAATATAAAATATATATTAAATTTGGTGTTTTAAGTTGGGGGTGTTATAGTAATTTAACATTCAAGTTAGGGAGTTCATGCTTTTAAGGTAGTATATATATAATATAGAAGATATATATATATATTTCAATTAGACATCAAAATAAGGATCACAATTGCAACCCTGCCTATAGAAACTTTGTCATGAGTTTTGGCAAAACCTGACTAGTTAGACCATCTATGTCGATAAAAAAGAAACGCAACAAGCTAGTCAAAATGAGTCGCTAGATTCTTACAACGACACTTAGGCCTAGATTATCAAGAAATTAATAATGTTCACCTAATTATCATTATTTAGAAGGAAGAATTGACAAAAGAAAATTTAGGACTAAATTATCATCATCGTACTAAAATACTTGGAGCAGCAACTTTATTTAAATCTTAGGATTAGATAAATAAAAAATATATTAATTCATGAAATATGACACTACACGAGCAAGTAAATTGAAAGAATTATTAGCACGAAGAAAAAATATACACTCTAACTATAGTGAGAAAATTATCAAATATATAATAAAATATAAAAATCTGAAACACATGTTTAAAGATAAATTTATGGCTACTGTAGTCAGAAGAGTTGCTAACTATTATCAAAGGGAAATCAATGCTGACTTGGATAATTTTTAGAGCCTGGGTTGGTCTGATTTTTGGACCTGAAATTGGGTTATTTTTTTGGCCTTATCTTGGTCTATAAATAATTAAGTTGGGGGACCAGTTCCCTTGACATAAAACTTGGCCAAAATGTTGATAATTGAGACAAATGGAAATTAATTATGAGCTTCTTAACTTTAACAAATTAAATTAATTAACAAATATTTGAAATAAGCACTAATTATAACATTGACTATAATTTAGTTAATTTAAGAGAAACAAAAATACGTAATCAAAATGAAACATTTATCTTTTGAGACGATTTTCTAAATATTTATAAAAAATGAAAGTCGTATATAAATCTATAGAATTATATAGAAAAACTACCTTTAAATAAAGTAAATTTTTTAAAGAATCCCATAGTGTAAGGAACAAATTACATCCTATCTCCACTCTTTTTGTAATTACAATAATCCCTTAAATTTTGTACCTTCCTGATACATTAATTCTGATACACTAAGTATCAATCTGTTATGCTAAAAAGGAAATAAAACCTAAAAATCTAATTAAATCCCATAAATTACGCTTATGTTTCTTTTTGCTGTCAATCAGACAGAGCCAAATCCTAACAGAACGAAGAAATTTAAATTTCAAATTGTTTCTCCCTGTTCATCGAAGAAACCTTTCAAATTTGATTCAAAAATATTTATCGATTTTTTGTTAAGATACATAATAAATATTTCGATTTTGTTGAGGCATTCAAGAATCTGAAAAAGTAAGGTTAAATACGAGCGATACAAAAGTGATGGGATAGTGATTGAGGAAAATATTTCATTCATAAATCTTATTTCAGCCATTGCAGCTGAATTGAACATTGATACATTGAGGGAAAAAATTGAGATCTGATACATTGTAGAAGATAATTCCTCTCAAATGATTATTAGGAATGATATGAGAGTAAAGTTGTATGTAGAAGTGAAGAAACATGAGGTTGAATTTGGTATGTATCTACACTGCTTTGATACATCAGATAAAAGTGATGAGGAGATACAAAGCTTTGATCCATCAACTGGTGCAATTGTGTCTGTCGAAGGTAGAAAAAAGGATGCACATGCTCTTAACATGGTTGAATAAAAAATTGGTGCGTCATGTTACAAATCAGAATTGGAGATAACAAATTATATAGTTGATACAAACAATTTAGACGTGATGGTGAAGTAATTATACAAGGATAAATCAACTCTAGTAGCTATAATGGCAAGATACAAAATAGAGCATAGCTTCAATTTTCGAGTTAAAAGATCTAATAACAGAAGGTATGCGACCAATATTATTTTGATGTAATCAACTTATTTTGATTTTTGAATACATTGCTAGGTAGAACTTGATACATCACTAGCTTACTGCATGTGTGTTGGATTGTTAGATTTGTGTATCAATGTGTGGTTACTATAGAATATCAGTTACATGTGAATTCCTTCTTCTTATTTTTTGTAATGTATCATTATAAATGCATGGGTAATTATGACACATAAGTATGAAATGTATCTGGTAGTTGATGTATCTGACATTTGTAATTTGTTGTGGACAAGAATATGTATCAAGCACTAAATGTATTTATGGTCCATTAAAATTAGTGATAATAATGTATATTGAACTATTTTTTTTGGAATGATACATCAAGCATTAGCTTTTATTTAATGTATTTGATAAGGGGTAAATCTGCCGATGGATATAAACAGATGCCAACATACATATATGTGTTGGAAAGCCTGTGAGTATTGTATCAAAGAGTACTTAATTACATGTTTAATTCATTTTTATAATGTATCTGCTTCTTTTTTGTAGTGATTGTGGAATGTTTGTAGCTACCTTTGCTGAGTTCCTTAACGATGAAATCAACATCCCATCTGATGGTTTCCAAGCTAACTATCTTCGCAAAAGATATGCAACACTGTTATGGAAGTACGGTAGTGACAAAGCCAATGCGGGATAACGATAGAGATGATCCACCAAAGCCTAAGAGTCACTTCATTCCACCACCCCAAGATGATTTGGTTCATGTAGAGTAGTGATTATGTTTCAATGCATAGACAACTTTTAATTTTTATTATTTTTAAGATACATTAACTGATGTTTGATAGTGTTTATTTATTATTTTAAGATACTTCTACTCAAATTCTAGAGTTTTTCTCTAAAAATTTGTGTATTTTGACTTTAATTTTTAATATATTTAGTTGTTAATTTCAGTATGTATTATTTTATACATTTGCCTCTTATAATAATAATTTTTCTGATACACAACACAACACTTGATAATATATACTTTATCTGATACAAAAATCTCATAACAAAAAGTATTAGATTCATCATGCATACTCGCACAAATCTATTTTTTCCTTAGTTGTAAGTAGTTCCTAATACATTTTCATTAGGTGTAACCAATGCAATGTATATTTTAAACATGTACCAGCTTTATAAATTAATTCTTTTTTGTTATGATACATTAGTAAATACACTTTGTTATAGTTTACTCATAACATTTCATAATCACTTTGCATCAGATACATTATTATTAAACATAAAATCATACATTATATAAACAGTGTATCTGAAATATAAAATCTTGTACCAGATTCTCAAACTTTTATATAACTTTACAATGTAAACAAATTATTACCAATCAGAAATATAGACAAAATTTAAAATTGTAACATTTTAATTTATTGTATAGAAATTAATAAGCTAATAGTACTTTGTAATGTAGTATTATTTGTAACAGTGGAAAATCTATAGCTTGAAATGTTACAATTTAAAAATTATTAATCTGAAACATCACAATATTTCAAATAAAGTTTTTGTCAACTATCCTTCGGAAAGAAAATACAAGTTCTTCAGTTGTGACCTTCTTGTCCACAACGTCCATAACCAGTTGAGACAACAAAATCTTTGAAGACATCCTTTTCGTGGAACATGAGTCTTTGTATCCTGATGAAGTACAATTTCTTTGACTGGAAGTTCGGTTGGTAGTTGAGTTTTAGATAGCAAATTTAGATGATACATACTAAACTAGTCAAAATCAGATTGGAGTGAGTGCGTTGGAATCTGTTTAATGACATATTTCGTAGACTACAATTTCAAAATAATGTTAATCAACTAAAAAAATCTAAATTATACATGCTGAACTGGTTGAAATCATATTGAAAATAAATGTGAACATAAAAATTTAAGTATATAATATAAAATTGCAACTACAATGTATCTTACTGTTTAATCGATACATAATTATATAAAGTGTATCTGATACTCATTACAACTTGATGAACTAAACAATCTGTCAAACAATTTTATCTGATACTAAATATAACATCATATACTCATTATGTGATATTTATGTATAAAGTATAAACCATGTTAGAATATGATACAAAATTGTGCATATTACAGCCCATTATACTATTTGAACTTTATAATTTAATACATTCATAACAACAAATTAGAAAAGAGAACAAAATTAGAGTTTTATGTACCAACATAGTACATTTAAATAAAGATACATAACAATATGAGAATATCACTTTAACAACATTGTATCCATTTTTTAAACAACTAACAAACATGAATATCAACCATAAAAAAAATATCAGTTATGAAATAGATACCCTGGGTAATGTACGTTGAGAAATTGCACCGACAACTTTTCTACCCCTTTTCTTGGGTGTTTTTTCCACATTCACTGTGGAAGATGAAGGTACATCCTTCGTCGACTTTTCCTTCTCTAAACTTTGATTTGTCATTGTCAATGAATCATGCAAGCTTTTAGATCTGTTTTAAGCCCATTTAGGATCATCAAAATCACAAATTTAATTAGTGTTAGATTTATCTAATTGGGTAATCTGAATACTAAAAGAAGGAGCATCATCCATATGTATAAGAAAATTCATAAAAAAATAAAGGTTGAAGAACAACAAATCGGAGAAGACGATAATTACCTAATGACAAATTTGAAATTGATTGACTAGAGAGAGATACCTTTTGAAATTTCAATTTAGATGAAGGAGATAACTGATTAGATTATGAAAGTGAAATAGGGAGAGATTGAAAGAGTGAAAATAGGAGTGGAGAAATGTGGGTTTGGAGTGGGGAGTAATGTATCCAGACGATTGGTCTTCTGGAGGAAAAGGAGGAACTTTTGAAATATTTTGGAATGGTAGGGAATAGTAGAAAATATGATAAATAATGATGTGTAGATAGGTAATTTTACCTTAAATAAACTTGAAAATATTTTTGAATTTTCAAAAGTAATTATTTCAAATTGTTTAAAATTAAACAAACTCGATAATTAATTCACATTGTGGAGGGCCAGAATTAGATATCAACAATTGTTCCTTTCTTTGGATAAGATCAATGTAAAAGATCCTGAGCAAAAAAATTGACGAATTCAGTTTTAACTGACCACATGTTCATCTCTTCGAAGAAAGGTACGGTATGGATTATGATTATGGGGAGACTTGAAAACATAAGAATGGAATACCCACATGCCTTTTGATAGGGGGTGTGGTTTGATTGTGATGAAAGTCTATCCTCAGATCGTGTCCTAAGAGTTTGATATTCCTCTTGGAATCATGTCCCAGTTTGATGCTATGAAAAGGTTCTACGTTGCGTTGCATCCTTGTTGATGTAGTCTGCACCTATGGTAAAATTGAGAATGCATCCCCTTTGATGTCCTCGAAAAAAACTAAGATTAAACTTGTTAGTAGAAACTTAATTGAAGAAAGAGGTAATATCCCTTACAATAATTTTCTGGCATTTTCTTTCATGCTGTTGTGGATACGCTATTATCTTTGTGCTTCAATGTTATTCTTATCTTGAAAGTCATGCATGTTAGCAATCTCATCTGATTGTTGAAGTGTGTTGTGAGTCCGTTGAAACAATAATAATATCTGTTAGCAAAATATGAGTGAGGTGAAAAAATAATTGTCAGTCTGTTGATAGGACAAATAAGAATTTATTGTAGGATATTTGACAAAATAAATGAATGTCCTCGGTAGGCCACATGAGAATTCATCGGTAGGATATTTTGCACTATAATTGTCTATCCATCGGTAGGATAAATGTTGTTGCTTCCATGGCCTTCGCACATCACCATGTATGGTATCTATGTGACTGATAAATATCCTTCAAATGACAACCTATTATCGATTTAAGGGATGATAATAGATATTTTGACAAGTTGCACTTCAAATCTTCTCTGATATTTGATGCGTCTTACTTTTGCCCTTCAGATATCTATAATGCTGGAAAATACTGGTGGTTCTGTTCGATGAGATCAACATGCAATGACCCTCTCGACAATGATATTATCTTCTTTGATAATATGTCATGAACATCCTCCTGGGCAATGATATGAATATGATGTACCTATGGATAGTAATATGAAGTTGATGTCCCTTGGGAAATGATGTTATCCCCTTTGATAATATGGCATGAATGTCGGGCAATGATATTATCTCCTTTGATAATATGACATGAGTGTCCTTCAATATAATGATATTATCTCCTTTGATAATATGTCATGAATGTCCCACTGAGAAATGATATAAAGATGATGTCCTTTATAACGAGGTTGATGGGTCGATGATTTTCCACTATAATGAGGTGTATGGATTGTCCACTGTAATAAGGTGGATGAATTAATGATGGTCTACTGTAACGAGGTGGATGGATCGATGATTGTTCAAATATAACAAGGTAGATGACTTAATGATTATCTAATTGTAATGAGGTGGATGGATGGATAATTGTCCACAATAACTAGGTGGGTGACTTAATGATTTTCCAATGTAACGAGGTTGATAGCTCAATGATTTTCCACTGTAACGAGGTGGATGACTTATGATTGTCCATTGTAACCTGGTAGATGGATCAATGATTGTCCACTGTAACGAGATGGATGATTCTATCTACTTTAACGAGGTGGATGACTTGATGATTGTCCATTGTTTAGAGGTGGATTGATCGAGATTGTCCAGTGTAATAAGGTGGATGACTCGATGATTGTCCAGTGTAATAAGGTGGATGACTCGATGATTGTCCACTATATGAGATTGATGCCTCACAATTGTCCACTATAACGAGGTGGATGGTTTGATATTGTCCACTGTAATTAGGTGGATGACTTGCGATTGTCTTGAAAGTGGCATTCTCTTGATGCTTTCATCTCAGGCCGATACAATAATAACGGCGTACTTATCTCATGATGTGAGATAAAAATTAGGAATTAACTTATGTAATAGAGTCGATCCACTAAAGTCTTGAGCAGTGGTGTAGGATTAGATCTCATAGATAGTAAGTATTTTCTTTCTTGTGAAAGAATGTCTTTTTCAAAGATTCTATATAAATTTATCTATGAGACCGAGATTTTCTAAATAGTCCTCACATGATCATTGAAGGCCCAAGTATACATTTAAAAAATAAATGCACGACAACTTTCGAAGAAACCACCGCGCCTAATGGTGGTTTTACGAAAGTATGATAATCGGTGACTAATACCTTCTCATGTACTCGAAAAGAAATGATTAGTAGACACAATATCACTTTAGCTAGAGACTTGATAAGAATACTTTAAGAAAATATTTTAATAGATATGTACAAAGTGCCTGATCACTTTCACACAGGTGAGCAACCATCATTTTGCTCTTGAACACTTTGGGTTGATTGTGACTCATGTCTTATTAGGGAATTTACACAAGACACCGATGGCTCACATCCTAAATTTATTTTAACTCCGTAATGTTGGAGATTTTGAAGTTGACTTTGAACCTGTGACGATGTTGGAGATCATTTGAAGTTGATTTCGAACTTCAGGATGCTGAAGATCATTTGAAGTTGACTATTGAACTTCTGGTAGTATTTGATAGAATTTTTGAGATCTTCCTAAAAAATGTTGTCCTAGTTAGATCTCTTGGCAAATCTCAAACTTTTGATAGAACTTTATCATTCTTGTGGAATTTTTGAGATCTTCTCAAAAATTCTGTCTCCATATAAATTGTAAGGGGAAATAAAAATCTAACAGTAACATGATCAATCCATTGTGGTGCCTACATATCCTGTTGAGTTAAGAATCAGGTCAAATGTAGTTTCATTCTCGTGAATGATAAAAATTAAAAAATATGAGATAAGATATGATAAATGGTAGATTTACACTCATTTGAGGCCAATTTAATTCAACAATTAGTTTCTTCAATGCCTAATTTTGTCCTATTTTAATGATATTTTGATGATTTGCAGCTATTAAGGCTAAGATACAAGGAAATGACGATTGTTTGAAAGAATGGCCAAAAACATGAAAAGAAGTGTAAACTCCACATTGTTGATCGCCTAACAAGAAGGGCGGGTCGCCCTAGTCACATGACCTCGCCCAAATTGACAGTGCACAACTATTGAATAAATTGAGGTATGTCGGCGAACTCAAAGAGGAACGACGACTCGCCGAATGCAAAGGGTGAACAAGATGACCATCGCCAAAGGTGACAGTACTTGGAGAAAAATTGAAGACTTAAGAGGCGAACAAAGGTGGTACTCGGTGATCCCCCAAATGTGAAAGAAAGACTCAAACGAGCTTGCTGACTGAGATTCAAACACCTGAAGCCTAAAGGAAGAGAAAGGTGAGCTAATGAGCAATTGGAGATTCACCAAATGTGCCCAGTGAGCCCGAATAATGTCACCGAATGGGTCACACATTGAATTTTAGGAAATTATAAATAGCTTAAAAGAGAGAGAGAGAGTGTGCGAAAATTATTAGAGAGTTCTGAATATTTTAGAGAGAGCAACACTTTACTTTGTGAATAACACTTTTTTAGTTTTGGGGTTTCTTAACTTTGCTCTCAAAATTGACAATTTGAAGTTGAATTCACAGTGGGTATTTCTTGTAATTGCTAATTTCATGTTACCCATGGATGCTTTCATGCAAGGTATAATTTCTTTACAGTTTGTGATGGGTGGCTAAAATCCCAAAGTCTAGGGGGTGTAATTATGGGGTTGGGTGTTGATTTAATGTATTGGGTATTGTGTTATGCTCTATTTTGTTGCTATTCATTGGAGTTAATTTATGGGTCAACGTTGCAATTTTAATTCCTACTTTTGATCTCCGATTGATGTTCGAAAGAGATTGATTGGAGTGGGTAATTAGTTAAATTCTTGTAATTTATGTTTGATGTCTGTAATTTGCTTGAAAATATAGATTATGGATCAGATCTATTTGCCATATTTCTGCATTGAAAGAGAGAATAGTGTAAGGTATTGGGTTGTTTTATTATGCACATAGATGATACCAAAAATAGATCCTATAAACTAATGCTCTGAGATCGAAAAAAGATTAGTGTCATTGAAGATGACGTTGCCTATCCATGGATGTTTAGTACTAAAGAGAACCACAATCACCATTATGAGATATTGATTTTCAATCCCCACACCCCTAGATTACTTTTTACTTATTTGAATTTCAGAAATCTTAGTTTAATTGTGACTATTGATTACAAAATCCTTTTTGTAAATTTGGTGGATCATCCACCCAAAGGTTCTTATTTCTACAAATGAATCAATTTACATTCTAAATTTCTTGATAGAATTCTCTGCAATATATAATTCTCTGTGGGATTCAACCCCAACACTTAGTTTGGTATTTTTATTGACTTCGTCCGCTTAATCTTTAGATTCATTTTGAAGAGTAATTGGAGCGTTATCAAAAAATTGCGCCGCTGCCGGGGAATGATGGCTGAGAATTCCATTTGAGAGATTAGTTTGTAAGTTTGTTTAGTTGTAGTAGATTCTTGCTTAGTGTTGTTGTTTTATGATATGCACGTCTAAAACATGAGAAAGCAAGGTTGTGATGATGATAGTCAATACGGTCAAACCGATAAAATGGATGATTTTAATGACATACTAGTGAACGTCATTCAAACCACGAGAGCTATCCGGTTATCTCCCACAGCTAGGAGGGAAGATTTTCATGTAACCAGAACAATGCTACAATTTCTCCAGTTAAGAGGAATGTTTGGGGGTTTAGCTCATGAAGACCCCCATGAACACCTTTGGAATTTTATGGAAGTGTCTGGTTCATTTGTGTTCAAAAATATCTCATAAAAGTCCATAAGGTTGAGGTTATTACTGTCTCTCTGACGGGTGAAGCTTCTAGGTGGTTGGTGAAATTGCCGAATAATTCTATCACTTCTTGAGAGGAGTTGACTGAAGCATTTTCGAAGAGATTTTTCCCCCCTCGAAGATGGTAAAACTCAGGGACCGAATCCAAAACTTCAAGAGAATTGAAGGTGAATCTCTCCATGAAACATTGTTGTGATTTTGGAAATTACTCTTGCAAAGCCCAATACATGGTGTCCTAGAACATTTGCTACTGCAATACTTCTATTGTAGCCAAAATTATATCAACAAAGGTATGGTTGATCAACTTACCCAAGATGGGTGGATGCGACAACCATACGAGGTAGCATCATTGTTGCTTGATGATAAGAACAAGGTAAACCAAGCATGGCATAATAGGGAGGACCAAGTGTCATCTCTACATCTGAGCATAAGTAAGGAACAAATTGAGAAAGAGCATGAGTGCGATGAGAACATGGCCAAAATGATGACTTAACTCAATTTATTGTCCACGAATGTCATGGGAGGTGGATTGAAATCAGTGAATGCGGTTGTAACAAGTAGTGGGAAGTGCCCGAAAGATGCCAAGTTAGAGGCATTATATAATAAGGAAGTACAATATTTAGGAAACCAAATGGGGGGTTCTCACCCAAACTACCAACAAGGTGGGAACCAAGGTTTGAACAAGGAAAGAGATAATGGTTGGAAATATTGAAGAGGTGGAAATTAGAGTGGTAGGGAGGCTGACAAAGATAGGTACATTCCTCCCCATGATCATCCTCGATCAAAAGAACCAGCTGATTCAAAAGGGAACCAAACCGAGGACATGCTCACAAGGATCTTCAACAAGGTGTTGAAGAAATTAAAAAATGACTTCTCCACATTATCTCAAACGGTGACCTCTGACTCGGTGTCAATCAAACGGCTGGAGACTCAAATGTGTCAAATCTCCACATATCTCAATCCAAGAAAAAAGGGAAAAATGCCTTGTGACACCATATCGAACCCCAAAAATGATTGTTGACGAATTGAGAACTATGTCGTGTCACGACGTTAAATAAGACCCTTCTTGGGAGGCAACCCAAGTTTTTACTTTTGTTTTATTGCTTTCAATAACATGTTTTGTGAGTGTAGGTTGAAAGGATGTCAAAGTGTTACGAAGGCAAAATTAAGCGATGCCAAAACCATATCGATGATCCGCCGATGGCATTGTGCGGACTCAGTCTTGTCCTCCCTTTGAGCTATAAAATGTGAAATAGTGTACAATCAACTTAGGTGATTTGAGCTCCAAACAGTGATCCACCGAAGTACACTATGAGGATTTCATCGAGTTTGCCGAATCAGCCTTCAGGTTTGGTATTCATTCAGGCCTTTTCGATGAGCTTCAGCTCCTTCAGCAATTCACCAAATGCACTCGACAACATTAGTCATGAACACCGAATGCGTCTGACATAAAAAGGCCAAGGATTTTTTGATTTTAAAAAAGAAACCCTTTGCTAGCTTTGAACTCTACATCTTCCTTAAGTTTTCAATACCATATTTTATGTGAAAAAGTACCTAGTGTGTGTATTTTTGAGTGCGTAGAGAGCATTTGGATTGCTTTCTTTGAGATCCAACCCCACATCCCCTATTTTGATATATTTGGTATAGAATTGAGGTTGGTGTTCAATTCATATCTCGTTATTGCTGCCTAAAATTGTGTTTTTATATATGGACTAAAGGCTACTTGGAATATATTGTTGGTTGATTTTGTTGGGTAGTGCTAAATAGATTGTATTGAACTGTACCCACAAGTTAGATATTTGAATCTGTGTCAAAAAATGCTAAAATTGATTGCGTTGTTTGAATATTGAAATTGAGTCTTAAATTGTACTAGGTCTTTGATGAATTTCATGGGGGTGAAGTCTGATTAGCCGGATGTTGCTCCAATTGCGTGACTTTTCCCAATGATAGATGGAGTGACGACTTTATTAAGGTCAAGTAATCAATTAGAGTGATAATTTGTGTTCTTTGGGGGAAGTGTGAGCACCCATGGATAGAAAAGGCATGTGGGTAAATTGTAAAGTTGGGGAATTGGGTATTGTTGCATGCTGTGAATTGTTTCAGAAAAATAGGCACTGGGCTGGACATTTCCTGTTCGCCAAGCTTGTCTTAGCCTGCCAAGGCAGTTAGGCAAATCGCCGAATAATACCTAGATCTCCTTTCTTGCTTGAACGTGTAGCAGGGGTACCGTTCCATTCGGTGGACTTGTCTTAGTCCGCTAAAACCCACTCGACTAATCGCCAAGTGGGAGCGAACATCGCCCTTTATGCGTGTTGCTTTTGATTTTGCACTATCACTTTCAGCGGACTTGTCTTGCCCGCCAAAACTAATTCGGCGAATTGTCGAGTTGGAGTTGACTTTGCCCATCATGGCTTAGTTCTTTGAAATTGTGTACGGTCCATTTTTTGTGAGCTCACCTGAGCTCGCCTAACCTGTTAGGTGCACCGCTTCCCAGTAGGCGAGCCTCAAAATAATTTTGAACTATGTTTGATTTTTCGATTTTGATTTCAACTAACCTTCACCCATTTGATGTTGTAACGCCTCGAATTCGAGAAAGGGCCAAATAGCAAGTTTTCAGAAGTTTTTGGTGCCATCCGACGGAGACCAACCACTGCCGTGAACTGAGCCACAGACCGTAGGTATGGTCCGTGGATTGACCACCTAAACGAGTCTAGAGGACCACGAACCATGGCCTGGACCAACGGACCGTCATTGGGTACACGGTCCGTGGATGAGGTCCGTGGATTAGTGGCCTCAAATCCACTTTGTGATGCCGGACGACGGACCAGCAGGACGGACCGTCGGTCAAACCACAGTCCGTTGGTCAAGGCGTCGTTTGAGGCCGACCGATCTATCCTAGGGGCAGTTGGTCTTTTCCTAATTAGTCTATCATAATACTATGTCGTTCCTTCACCAGAATCCCTATATAAGTGTTTTAACTCTAAAATTTCCCAATTGAAAATCATTCCCTCAAATTAACAAAAGAAGAACAAGTCTTCTTCCTCAAATATTTCTCTCTCTAGAAAACTTGAAGAAGGGTCCAAGCTAGGGTTTGCAAGTCAAGTGTCCAATTTCTCCATTGAAGTTAAGCAATTGGCATTGAGGTATGATAGTTTTAATCCATGGATTCCTTCCATTTATGGATTCCCAAATTCTCCAATTTTCAAAGTTAGAATTCCCCAATTGAGTTAGGTTTTCTTCTATGTTATGGATTCTCCTAATTGTTGATCTAATTGATTGATTTATGATCTATGATGCATGAATTAAGTTAATCACATGTTTTTATGATGATCCCCCATGAACCCATGTTGTAACACCTCAGAATCTAGTAGTCTAAGCAAGGGACCAAGTGAGAGGTCACAAACTAAATAGTTATAATTCTTCAATTGAGCCATATATGAACTACCAAAAGTTAATTACAAAGAATTAAGCATTACTATAAAAAATTGTATGACATTATAGCAGTCAGCACCCGACAATATGAGAATATTATGTAACATGTACACATGATAATATCATCAAACTCCTAAAAAAGATAGAAAATATGTTTCTCTTGTGCTTCAAATTCTTTAAACTTTTCCAGTCACATATATTTGCTCTTCAGTTTCTTCAAGGTTCTTTCAATTTCAAATCTTTGATCTGTACAAGAAAAAACTGTCAGTTTAGTATAAGTACCCCTAATGGCTACTACTTTATCACTTTTATTCAACAAAACAAAGTCTTAAAATAGTTCACTCAAAACAGTACTACAATTGTAGTATATCAACAAATATGATCACAGAAACAACTAAAACAAACAAATGCAATCATAGATGCACTATAGCTCGCTGAAACTCAATTGACAAAACAGTGCTTGTGGATCCACTTACTTATTACGCCCTTTGTCAGTTAATTAACCTATAGATATCATCCATTAACCAACACCATTAACAGATTGTGATACAAGAGTACAAGTGTACATAGGTAGGAAAAAAGTTCTCTTTTTTTAATATCTCACATGACTTTTATATCTTTACCAGTCAATTTTGATTGAATATCATTCAATACTTTGTACTCTATTCATGCAACAAAAGAGCATGAGGCAAGACAAATAAATTCTTATATAAGCAGATATCAACCAATGAAAATTTTGCAACTGCTAGGAAACAAATAAAGGCCTACGGAATATTTGGATAAAATCACCACTCCCCAAGCTAACTCACCATTTACCTCTTCTGCGATCGCTCCCTTCCATTAAAAGTATCGCCTTGCTGCTATAGGATATCCACCATCACAACCACTCCCGCATAAAAAGCCACAGCACGCTAAGAGATCATTTACAGACAGAGAGATACTTCGCATTACACATTAAAGGTTACAAGTTTGTATACTAAGATAAGGTGACAATTACGTGAAAAATAATTAGGCTCACACATGACAAGGCGTGTTGAATTAGGCTCTCTCTGCATACTTGAAGGATTGGAGATTCAACTTTACCTTAAGATAATGGCTTCTCTGCAACAACCTGCTTTCCACAAGAACATAGAGATTCTATTCATCAATAGACAACTTAAAATCTTTTAGGAAACACAGATGCAACTCAAGGAACAAAAAACTATGACACCATGACAAATACAGAACTGAAGATTTCTCTTTAATGATGATGAACCACTTACACAGTTCATATTTTCAACATCATAATACTCTCAGCCTTATTTATTTATTTTTAAGGAAATATGTAGCAATCACATCATGTCTAAAGCACTATAACATGG
The DNA here is from genome assembly GCA_029582245.1 of Solanum etuberosum. Taxonomy (NCBI): domain Eukaryota; kingdom Viridiplantae; phylum Streptophyta; class Magnoliopsida; order Solanales; family Solanaceae; genus Solanum; species Solanum etuberosum. The sequence goes on along the minus strand of JAJONR010003053.1, from coordinate 56,888 downwards.
AAAATATGATGAATCATACAGCAAGCAGAAGTTGTAACTAGTCAATTATTTCTCCTCTTCACCCCCTCCCCCCCCGGTTTTTTTGTATTTCTCTACGAAACATTACTTTATCTCATGTATATAATTAGTGTACACTGTGTAGATAGTGAAGGGAATCAGTATTTTCACTAATGGCTTCAAAATATAAAAAAATTTAACAGATGAACCATAGGGGTTGAACATCTACTATATTTACATAAAAAATAATGTTAATCATGTACAAATAGTATATTTTTCACTAAAAGTGGTTCGATTGAACCCCCTAGTCTCAAGCTGACTCCGCCCTTAGTATTCATCCAAAAAAATATGTACACATGAGGGGGTCGGGGTGCATGCACTAACAATACTTTTGTCTTATAACCAACCTGCCAAGATGGTCACTAGTTCACAATTTCTTTTGATAAGGTAAGATTTTATTTAAAATAATATCAAGATGATACTAACCTAGCTTTTGAATTTGCAGATACATTAACATTCATTTCATTGCAGGAATTACCAGCAGAAGGAAAAAAAAATACTCAACATGGAGAAAGCACAACCATAAGCATACAGTCAACCATAAGGCACAACACAGTTACTAACTATTTTTAGCAATACAGTAGGCATTCAAGTTTAACAACAAGAGGTAGATATACATATAAGTTAACACTTTGAATGCACCAGTAAACATCAAGACGCTGGAATTACTGAGAACTCACTAATGAAGATTCTTAAGATAGTGGTATTAATTTCATTTGAGGGAATTCAATCTATCAAAGAAGTTTCAAAAGAGCGTTAATTATTATCGATCTGTAATTAAATGCCTGTTCACAGAGAATGATAGAAAGAAAAACACGTAGCACCTAAAATTGAAAGAAGGACAACTTGAGTCTAGCTAAGATGGAAGAACTCTTCCATGAATTTCGATTCCCTAGATCCGTGTGAGAGCTTGAGAATGCCTAAAGTGGAAACGGTCCAGATCTCAGCACAATCATTCTCATTTCTATCAATAGAAGGTCTAAGGAACTTACCCTTTCTTTGGACAGTATATTAAGAGACCTTGCACATGCTTGCACAAGATGTACCCATTCCAGACTCCTCATCGGTTACCGCTCTTAGTGGTAGTCAAAGAGGTGTTGTAGAGTTCCATAGCAGTGTGAAGTTGTTGTTGCTCGATGCCATCGTTGATCTGTTTTGAGGAAGTTTTGGAGGTCTGGTAGCTCAAAAGTCAGCAAGGCCTGAAGCTATAGAGTCTTCTAGAGTTTCCAATTCAGAAATGGTCTATTTGGGTGGAGTTTTGAGCTTTATCTGATTTTTTGTGCCTATTTGAGCTTGTTTTCTTTCTTTTCATTTGATCTTTTGTTTTGGTTTGGGTCCTTGTCTATTGATTACTATTTCAGATTTACATATTATGGCAATTGGCCTTTTACTAAAAAAAAATGAAAGTACAGAGAAAATGTAGGCTATATTACATTAGTATCATAAGCATTCTAGCATGTCCACCATATTATCTAAATTCATAACAATATTTCCATCATTCCAGTAGTACAGGTGGTGCAAACAAATGTATTTCACACACTGCAAGTGCTCCTTTTTGCCTTCAAACCACATCTTGTTTCAGTAAGAGAAACAAATTAAACAAGGACAACTTCAAATTAAGAGTTTACTGCAGTTTTAAGGATCAAAGCTCTAAAATTATCATGAATGCACATAAGGAATGATAAGGCTAAGTGGCTAACATATAAAACAACAGGAACAAAGTTCTACTATACATGTAAGTTAAATTTCCTTTTTAGGACAAACTCGCAATGAAAAATGGTGATTATAGAACAAACAAGGTGATTATATGATAGTGAGCAAGGATAATTACCAGATACTTCTCCTTGAGCACGAACCCAGCGAGTTCAATCATCCCTATCGATGCAAGCAAGTCAATTATCTCGATCTAACCTACATAATCGCTAATTCACTAGGACAAAGTCCATGCAGTAGAGGAAATCAAGGTTCTATCTCACACACTCATACACAAAGATAAAGATAGAGAGAGAAGTGAGGTGAAGGAGATAGCTAGGGTTTGAATTGGAGTTCATTGTGAGTGTCTTGTGAGAAGATGAACAGTTTTGGGTGGAAAAAATAAGGGATATAGAAAAGGTTTGCACTTTCATTTTTTGTTCGGCTAATTTAACAACCGGATATAGTGGATTTAATGGGTTGGATATGGTCCAGACGGTATTCTTAAAATAAAAATAGCCTTTAGCGACTGGAAAAAATACTGGTCGTTATATATTACTTATAACGACCGGAATAATAACCCGTCGTAAAACAATGGGCGTTAAAAGTCAGATTTCTTGTAGTGTACCCATGTTCCTTCATGAGATAAGATGGATAGGATTAAGAACTATTCCGTGGAAGTTAACTTAGAACCCAGTGGACAAATGGCGATTACCCGTGTCCCATAACTATGTGCCAACATAGGGTTGTTTAGATAGACATTAGCTAGTGGATCAACAATAGCTAGAAGTTCATGGTCCTTACCGTGGCAAGTAGGACACTCCTTTTCGGTATGTGGTAGACAACAGATTCCATGTTGCTAGCTCACATGGTCTTATATGTCGGTTAAGGCTACTTCCCACAATCAAGTAAAGTTATGATGAACCAAGGTTACTTCAAGAAGTATCGTAAGTATGTTTCAAGATGATATTCACTTGCATTGATCATGTTTTATGGCTTATGCTTGTTAACCCTCAGGTTTCATGTTTTAGCTTGATCATTGCATGTTCATAAAAAAAATGTCTTATTTTAGCATGACTTAAATGTTTATATGCTAACGTATACTCTTGCCTACATTTCCCCAAATGTAGGATCCGACAGTCAGGGTTCTCAGTTTCGTGGCTAGAGGTTGACATGAGAGATTCCAATCTTTGGTGAGTCCTTATGCTTCGAGGACGGATTTTCATTATTTAAGTCTTCCTTCTTATTTTCAGTTTTTGGACATTATGTATGGGCTAGGCCCAATTTTATTCTATTGTACAAGATGGCTATTGAGACAAAATGTTTAGAATTCCGCTTTACTTTTATAAAAACGTTTTGGGACTTGAATGTATTTCCTTTATCTTTTTGTTCTATGTCTTATGTTATGAATGCTAAGTGGCTTGTATGGGGCCTCTCAGGGTCCTATACGCCATGTTACATCTAGGGTGTACCCCTGGATCGTGACAAACTTGGTATCAGAGCACCAAGTTTAGAATAGTCCAAGGATGTCTCATAAGCCACGTCAAGTAGAGTCTTGTTCATGAGTGTGAAGCGCGCCACATTTATGAATTAGAGGCTACAAGATGTTTAGGAAACTCCACTTCTTTTATTACTCTAAAGTCATGCGATAGAGTTTAACTCTATAAGGTCTCTCTTCTAATCCTTATCCGATGCTCTACATGATATGGCTACTCGAAGAGCTTATGCTAGAAGGAATGTGAGGGAGAATGTGGAACAAGAAGATCTGCCCCAAGCTCCTCAAGTTCTGGTCGACCCTTTGGCCGAGCAAGTGACTAATGCGGAGTTTAGGGTTGCTTTTTAAGTGTTGGCTCAAGTTGTGACGGACAAAGCCAATAGGGAGGTTACTGTTCCTGTGAACCCAAATGTGGGTACGACGGCATCTAGAGTGAGGAAATTCACTAGAATGAATCCTCCGGAGTTTCATGGTTCTAAGGTTGAGGAAGATCCTCAAGAGTTCATTGATGAGGTTTACAAGGGCGTTGATGATCATGGGAGTTACGCCGATGGAAAAGGCGGAGTTTGCCGCTTATAAACTTAAGGGTATTCCATAAATTTGGTTCAATCAATGAAAAGAAGGGAGACTGGAAGATGCGGGTCTGCTTGATTGGGAAAAGGTCAAAGTTTCTTTCCTTGATAGATTCTTTCCCCTTGAGATGAGGGAGACAAAAGTGCTTGAGTTCATCAATCTTCGTCAAGGGAGTCTGAGTATGAAGGAATATGCTTTGAAGTTCACACAATTGTCTCGATATGCTCCCACAATGGTTGTCGATCCTCAGGCAAAGATGAGTAACTTCGTTTCGGGTGTGTCCGAAATGGTGGTTAAAGAATGCCATATCGCAATGCTCGTTAACGACATAGACATTTCTCGTCTCATGGTTCATGCTCAATAGATCGAAGAGGAGAAACTAAAGGAAAAGTCTAGGGAGGCAAAGAGGGGTAAAACCGGTGATGGTAATTTCTCTCATGCAAGGTCCGACGGACATGGTCATCTGAGATTTGGACAAAGGTTTTCCAGTCAAAGTTCCTCCATTGCTCATACTAGGTTCAATAAAGAGAGGATGTCTAACCCTAAGCCTCAAGGAGGAAAATGTAGTGGGTCCTTATTGCCTACTTGTGCTAAGTGTTGAAGAAAACATGAGGGTAAATGTCTAGCGAGTTCTAATGCTTGTTTTGGATGTGGTAAGATGGACCACAAGATAAGAGATTGTCCTTCAGTTGCTAAGAATGTGGGAGATAATCACCAAAGGGCTCAACCTAATCTTTCATCCGGTCCAGATGGTTCGGGTCCAAATGCTCCCAAGCAAAACAGATTCTATGCACTTCAGATTTGTGGTGAGCAAGAGGGTTCTCCTGATGGGGTTACTGGTATGTTGAAAGTCTTCCAAGTTGATGTGTATGCTTTACTTGATCCCGGTGCTACCTTGTCTTTTATGACAACATATGTGGCTATGAGGTTTGATATTCTTCCGGATGTGTTGTTAGAAGCTTTTTCTTTCTATACTCCTGTTGGTGATTCTGTTGTGGCTAAGAGGGTCTATTGAAGGTGTCTCGTTTCCTTGTCCCATAGAGTTAATCTTGTTGACTTGGTAGAGCTTGATATGCTAGATTTTGATGTTATCCTTGGTATGGATTGGCTGCACTCATGTTATGCCTCTATTGATTGTAGAACTCGTGTAGTCAAGTTTCAGTTCCCAAATGAGCCTGTCCTAGAATGGAAGAGGGGAAATTTTAAGCCTAAGGGTCAGTTTGTCTCTTGTCTTAAAGCTCGAAAGACTATTACTAAGGGTTCCATATACCATCTAGTTAGGGTGAGGGATGTAGATTCCGAAACCCCTACTCTTGAGTTGGTCCCCGTTGTTAATGAGTTTCCAGAAGTATTCCCAGATGATTTACCCGGTATTCCTCCAGAAAGAGAAATAGATTTCGGTATTGAACTCCTCCTAGATATGCAGCCTATCTCTATTTCTCCTTACCAAAAGGCCCCGACAGAACTTAAAGAATTGAAAGAGCAATTGAAAGATTTGTTGGATAAGGGTTTCATCCGACCGAGTATCTCTCCATGGGTGCTCCAGTTTTATTTATTAGAAAGAAAGATGGATCTCTTCGTATGTGTATTGACTATCGTCAGTTGAACAAGGTGACAATTAAGAATAAGTATCCTCTTCCAAGGATAGATGATTTATTTGACCAACTTCAAGGGGCAAATTACTTCTCTAAGATTGACATTCGGTCGGGTTATCACCAATTGAGGGTGAAGGAAGATGACATTCTGAAGACGGCTTTCCGAACTCGGTATGGTCATTATGAAGTTTTGGTTATGTCGTTTGGTTTGACTAATGCTCCGGCGATATTTATGGATTTGATGAATAAGGTGTTAAGACAATACCTTGAAATGTTTGTGATTGTTCTCATTAATGATATATTGATATATTCGAGAAGTGAGGATGAGCATATTTATCATTTGAGGATTGTGTTGCAAATTCTCAAGGACCAACACCTCTTTGCAAAGTTTAGCAAATGTGAATTTTGTCTAAGGTATGTAGCTTTCCTTGGCCATATTGTTTCAAGTAAGGGTATTTAGGTAGATCCTAAGAAGACGGATGCGGTCAAGATTTGGCCTAGACCTCTATCTCCTTCAGATATTAGAAGTTTCTTGGGTTTAGCTGGTTACTATAGTTGTTGATGGGTTTTCTTCGATTCCCTCTCCATTGACAATATTGACTCAAAAGAAGGCTAAGTTCATATGGTCCGAAGCATGTGAGAAGAGCTTTCAGGAATTGAAGGATAGACTTACTTCCGCTCCGGTGTTGACCTTACCGGAAGGAACTGATGGTTTTGTTGTTTATTGTGATGCCTCAAGAATTGGGCTAGGATGTGTGCTTATGCAAAATGGGAAAGTTATTGCCTATGCTTCAAGGCAACTTAAATATCATGAAAAGAATTATCCTGCCCATGACCTTGAACTAGCGGCTGTTGGTTTTGCCTTAAAGATTTGGAGGCATTATTTGTATGGTGTTCATGTGGATGTCTTTACCGACCACAAGAGTTTGCAATATGTATTTGATCAAAAGGATTTAAATCTTCACCAAAGAAGGTGGCTTGAGTTATTGAAAGATTATGATATGATTGTTCTCTATCACTCCGGTAAAGCGAATGTGGTGGTGGATGATCTTAGTCGGTTATCTATGGGCAGTGTTGCTCATATTGAAGAAGATAAGAAGGAATTGGTTCGAGATGTTCATAGATTGGCCCGGATGGGTGTTCGGTTAGTGGACTCCACCAAGGGTGGTGTTATGGTCCTCAATGGTTCCGAATCATCTTTTATGGCGGATGTGAAAGCCAAGCAAGGTCTTTATCCAATTTTTGCTGAATTGAGGGAAGCGGTGCTTAAAATGTCCGTAGAGGATTTCTCCCAAGGGGGAAGATGGAGTACTTAGATATCACGGTCATTTGTGTTTTCCTAATGTTGATGACTTGAGGGAACAAATCTTCTCAGAAGCCCATAGTTCTCGGTATTCCATTCACCTGGGAGCCACCAAGATGTACCATGATTTGTGAGAGATCTATTTGTGGAATGAGATGAAGAAGGATATTGTTGAGTTTGTTGCTAAGTGTCCTAATTGTCAACAAGTGAAAGTTGAGCATCAGAAACATGGAGGTTTAACCCAAGACTTTATCATTCCTACCTGGAAGTGGGAAGATGTGAATATGGACTTCATTGTTGGTTTGCCTCACAATCGGTGACAACATGACTCGATTTGAGTTATAGTAGATCGAATGATGAAATCAGCTCATTTCATTCCCATCAAGGTTTCTTACGCGGCGGAAGATTATGCTAAGTTGTATTTGAGAGAAATGGTAAAGTTGCATGGAGTGCCTTTATCCATTATCTCCGATCGTGGTACCCAATTCACTTCTCAATTTTGGAGATCTTTTCAAAAGGGTCTTGGTACTCGTGTTAAGCTTAGTACGGCCTTCCATCCACAAACCGATGGGCAAGCGGAGCATACTATCTAAACCTTGGAAGATATGTTGAAAGCTTGTGTGATTGATTTCAAGGGTAATTGGGATGATCACTTACCTTTGATTGAGTTTGCTTATAACAATAGCTATCACTAGAGTATTGGTATGGCTCTATTTGAGGCATTGTATGGTAGGAGGTGTAGATCTCTTATAGGTTGGTTTGAGGTGGGTAAAGTTTCCCTAATAGGTCCCGAGTAGGTACATGAGGCCATGGAAAAAGTTCGACTTATTAGAGAAAGGTTGAAAACGGCTCAAAGTCGGCAAAAGCCATATCCTGATGTAAGAAAAAAAGATCTTGAGTTTGATGTCCATGATTGGGTTTACTTAAAAATTTCACCCATGAAGGTTTTAATGAGGTTTGGTAAGAAAGGGAAGCTCAGTCCCCGATATGTAGGTCCATATCAGATTTTGAGGCATGTTGGTAAGGTTGCTTATGAACTTGAATTGCCTAATGAATTGGCATCGGTGCATCCGGTTTTTCATGTCTCTATGTTGAAGAAATGTGTTGATGATCCGACATCTATAGTTCCCTTAGAAAGTTTGGGGGTTAAGGAGACTCTTTCTTATGAAGAAGTTCCGGTTGAGATTCTATACCGGCAAGTCAAGAAGTTGAGAAATGAAGAAGTCGCCTTCCGTGAAAGTGTTGTGGAGGAATAAGTTAGTTGAGGGTGCTACTTGGGAGGCCGAGGCCAATCTGATGTCCCGATATCCTCATCTCTTTCCTTCTACCCCTACTCTGGCTTGAGGTAATAAGTTCCTCATGGTTTATTCTTTGGGTGTCTAGTGTCTTAAATGTTTCCATGATTTTCTTACTATGCATGATTCATGAAAAGCTTAAGTTTTGAGAAAATGAATTTACTTAGTTGATTTCTACATGTTTATGTGCATTTAGTATGAGTTGCATATAGACTTCATGATATGATGATTGAACATGCTTTAGCTTTGAGTTGATGATTCCTCCTCAGATATGTGCATTTATATGTTTGCATGCATATTGGGCTGCTAGGTCTAGTTTCTATATTCCTTATGATGCTTTGAGTATGTTCTAGCTTGTAGTCGAGATTCCTCCTTGGTTGTATGCATTTAGATGAAGTTGCATGCATGATGGGTTGCTAGTTTAGAGTCCTTTTCTTCTTGTGATGTCTTGAATCTCATTCGAGGATGAATGATCCCAAGGGGGAGATAATGTAATGCCTCGGATTCGAGAAAAGGCTAAATACCAAGTTTTCAGAAGTTTCTGGTGTTATCCGATGGAAATTAACCACGGTCGTGAACTGAGCCACAGACCGTAGGCCTGGTCCGTGGATTGGCCACCTAAACGAGTCTAGAGGACCACGAACCACCGTCTGGACCAACGGACCGTCATTGGGTCCACGGTCCGTGGATGAGTGGCCTCAAATCCACTTTCTGACGCCGGGCGACGGACCAGTAGGACGGACCGTCGGTCAAACCACGGTCCGTTGGTCAAGGCATCGTTGGAGGCCGACAGATATGTCCTAGGGGAAGTTGGGTCTTTTCCTAATTAGTCTAGCCTAATACTATGTCGTTTTACCCTTTACCAGAACCCATATATAAGTGTTTTAACTCTAAAATTTCCCAATTGAAAATCATTCCCTCAAATTTATATAAGAAGAACAAGTCTTCCTCCTCAAGTATTTCTCTCTCTAAAAAACTTGAAGAAGAAGGGTCCAAGCTAGGGTTTGCAAGTCAAGTGTCCAATTTCTCCATTGAAGTTAAGCAATTGAAATTGAGGTATGATAGTTTTATCCATGGATTCCTTCCATTCATGGAGTTCCCAAATTCTCCTATTTTCAAAGTTAGAATTCTCCAATTGAGTTAGCATTTTCTTCATGTTATGGGTTCTCCTAATTTTTTTATCTAATTGATTGATTTATGATCTATGATGCATGAATTGAGTTAATCACATGTTTTTATGATGATCCCCCATGAACACATGTTGTAACAACCCAGAATCTAGTAGTCTAAGCAAGGGACTAAGTGAGAGGTCACAAAACCATGATTTGAGTTTGGGCAACCTTCAAGTGGACCCACACGGGCCGTGAAGGGAACCACGAGGCGTGGTGATGCCCGTGGTGGCTCACAATAGCTAGTCAAGGGAGGGTCACCTCCAACGAGCATCATGACGCCCCGTGAAAGGAAACCACAGCTCGTGGTGGTGCCTGTGAAGGGCTAGGCAGTGAGCTCCTAAAAGACTACCCCAAAGTGAGACCCTCCCACGAGCCACTTGACGGCTCATGAAGGCCACTACAGGCCATAGAGAGGGTCGTGAAGGGAATGAGAGTGGAGGGGCGGCAAGCCAGGCTACTGGCCAAGGACCATGACCACCACAACAGGCCGTGAAGTCCTTGACGGCTCGTGGTAGCCTCTATCGTGAGGCTGCGTCAGTTTTAAGTCAAGGGCAGTTGGGTCTTTTCCAGATTTAATTAAATCAAAGCTATGTCATTTTACCCAAGCCCAGGGCCCCTATATAAATGATTTTAACCCCAAAACTCACCCATTCAAGTCATTTTTCTCAAAACCCAAAAGAAAACCCAAGTTCTTCCTCTCCAAAATATTTCTCTCTCTAGAACTTGAAGAAGAAGAAAGGTGAAGCCTGGGCTCAAGGTCAAGTTCCCAAATCCTCCAATTGCTTGTGGGCATTGATAGTAAGGTATGATAGTTTTCATCCATGGATTCCTTCCATTCATAGAGTTCCCAAATTCCTCTATTTCCAAAGTTAGAAATCCCCAATTGAGTTACGGTTTTCTTCAATTGTCATGGGTTCTCTTGATTATTGATTTAAATGATTGAATTATGATTTCTTATGCATGAATTGATGAGACACTATGGTTTGATGATGATTTCCCCCATGAAACCATGTAATCCCCATGTTTTCAAGTTATGACCATATGATGTGGGATTTTGAGTATAAAGCAAAAGTTTTATGAAATCAAGCATGTATTGATAGAATTACATGAATTTATGATGAAATCTATATCTAACTGTCACGACCCAAGGGTACCCCCTAGACGTAACATGGCACGTAGAACCCCGAAAGGAACCATGTAAGCCACTTAGCATATCATAACAGAGTAAAGAAAAATAAAGAGTAAAACACATTTCAAGTCTTAAAAGTTTTCATAAAAGCATAGCGGAAGTTTAGACTTGTCTCAATCAGCCATCTATTACAATCGAAGTCTCAAATAGGGTCACAGTCCTTACAACATAGTTCTCAAATGGAAGTACAAGAAAAGAAACTAGAAAATCATCATCCGTCCTCGAACCATGAGGACTCGCCAAAAGCAAGGAGAATAGTCGATCCAAGCTTTGACCAAGAAGGAGATCACCTCAAGAACCGAACCCTACACTTATGGAAAATAATGTAGAAAATATGGGTTAGTACAAAAATGCACTAAGTATGATAGTCATGCATAAAAACCTTGAAATCATGCTAAAAAGGGACATTTAGTTGAGAAGCATGCACTTTACCAAGTTTAAGAATCATCATGAAGATTAGTGGAAAAGCATAAGTCATAAGCATATTCAACATATAGGTCATCATATCATAATAGAAACATACCATAAATACCCTCAAAGCATCCTTGTGCAATGCATGAATAAGATCCCATAATTCTACCCATACTAAGGAAAGCTTCTTGAGTAACTGTAGTTCATAGTTCATATTCTTGTTCATACTATCATAGTGGGATTATCCTTAACCGACATAGACCATGTGAGCTTAACCATGGAATTCGGTGTCTACCCCACACCGAAAAGGGGTTGTCCTACTTACCTAAGGTAGAACCATACTCTTAGCTTAGGTGGATCCACTAGGTAAAGACCTATGTGGGCACATAGTTTATGGGATAAAGAGATTGCTTCTAGAAATCCTCCATCTACTAGCGGAGGAGCTTCCATCTCATGAGACCTCTTCTAAGAAACCCGCCCTCTACTAACGGAGGAGCTTCCATCTCATTGTCAATTTCCACTCGGTACTAAGCATAGTTCCCATTGAGTTCATATTAAGTCTTGACTTAAATTGATAATTATGGAAGAATGTCTTGACACTCAATCCAACATAACTCATACTAAAGCTCCTAGATTCAATAGGTGAGACTAGTCTTCCAACTTTAGAATCACTACATGTGACAAACCTTTCACATCATATCATCTTCACACATAAGTGTGTACATGAGGATAACTTCCAACAACACAACAACTAGATCATAGTCATATTCACTTTACTCTCAAAGTGTTCATAAAACATATACTTACATCTCATAATCATGCATAATTCATATACTTTACCCTTCAAGGACCATAGCTCATATTCCATCAACACATATAGAATTACTACATTAGGCATGGATGATAACATAATTCAAGTATTTCTATTACTACATGCATAATTCTATCATATTCTACTTGCATCAATCAATACCCACTCTTTGAGATCTAAATTGGGAAAATAGGGAAGTTCATGGATTCTTGGGGAATTCATCTTAAAAACATAAAATAATCATCAATTAGATCATAATATAAAGCAATTAAATCATTAGAATTGTTTTTGAAGTGAATCCATGACTTGGAGTAAAACCCTAGCTTTTGGGGAAAATTATAAGTTTTGAAATTGAGTTTGGAGGGACTCCATGGATGAAAACTATCCATGGATGAAGGACTACCATATCTTGATGAAGAATTCCCACGAAATTAAGTAGAAAAGATGGACCCTTCAACGCTAGCTTCACCTTTCTTCTTCTTCCTCCTTAGAGTTCTAGAGAGAATATTTTGGAGAGGGTTTTGGTTTTGATTTGGGATTTAGAAATTATGATTTAGATGAGTTAGTTTAGGCGTCTAAAATACTTATATAATTGTTTAAAAATAGGCTAAAATGACATCACTTAATAATTAATTAAAAAGGAAAACCCCAAAACAGCCCTAAGTCTAACATCCAAAAGGCAGTTTCCAGGCTCCATCCACGCCCACCACTGACGGATCGTGGGAGGACCTACGACCCGTGTTGGTGAACCGTGGTAGGGGTTCTGGGGCGTGTTTCCTGGGGCCTCAACCAACGGCCATGACCCACGAGGCGTGGGTCTACCTACTGGCCGTGGTTCTCCCTCGTGGGTGGACTGCCCAGGCACCTTTTTTTCACCATTTGAAGGGTCCTCCTCAAGGACCCATGATTGGTCCTTGGGGGGTCATACCTTGACAAATTAACCCAAAAACCTATATATTGAGTACCGGGAGTTATTTACGACTCTAACCCTTACGTTAGGCTCTAGTTTAGTCTGCTAGTTTTCTGGAATGTTACACTAACCCATGTTTTCTAAATCTTGATGATTGGAAGTGGGTTTTGAATCTTGCAAGGTAAATTGTGGAATTATGCATGGTCTTATGAAATCTATGCAAATGTTTTAAGACTACTTTGATGTGTTATTGAAATGATTTTCTCATATACACATGAAAACATGATTGTGAAAGGTTTTTTCACATAATAAGGATTCTAAGGTTGAAAGGTTTTTTCACCTAATTGAATCAAAGATTTAAGAGCTATCCTAATGACTTATCTTAGATTGGTTATTGAATGATACCTTTCCATGGATTATGACTTAGCTTGGATTTGCAAGATGACGTGCCTTTCCATGAATAATAAGAACAAGTAAGAAATGACTATTCTGTGGGATTTATGCTTAGAGGATATTGAGATGGAAGCTCTCCCGTTAGTAGAGGCCGAATTTCTAGAAGCAATCTCCTTATCCCTTACCTATGTGCCCCCATAGGATGATTGTCTAGATAGACATTAGCTAGTGGATCCACCTAAGCTAGAAGTTCATGGTCCTTACCTTGGCAAGTAGGACAATCTTTTTCGGTGTGGGAGACACCTGGGGATCATGTTATAGCTCACATGGTCTCTATGTCGGTTAAGGCTATTTCCCACATTAATAATGAACTATGGTTACTTCAAGAAGTATCTCATATGTGTTCAAAGGTTCCAATTAATGTTAGCTTGCATTGACCATGTTTTATGACTTATGTTTTCTAACTCTTTTATATCATGTTTTAGCTTGGTCAATTGCATGTCATGAAATGTACTCTTTTAGCATGATTTAAATGTTTTATGCATAGATATCATACTTGGTACATTGTTTTTTACTAACGTATACTCTTGCCTACATTTCCCCAAATATAGGGTCGGACAGTCAGGTTTCTCAGTTTCGTGGCTAGTGGTTGATTTCGAGGTTCCCGAGCTTTGGTGAGTCCTCATGCTTCGAGGACGGACTTTTATTGTTCTTAGTTCTTTCTTGTATTTCTAGTTTTTGGACATGATGTATGGGCTAGGCCCAATTTCATTCTATTGTATTAGATCTATTGAGACAAGTGTATTAGAGTTCCACTTTACTTTTATAAAACTATTGGACTTGAACTGTTGTTTTACATCTATTATTCTATTTCTTATGTTATGAATGCTAAGTGGCTTGTATGAGGTCTTTCTGGGTCCTATACGCCATGTTACATCTTGGGGGTACCCCTGGGTCGTTACAAACTTGGTAATCAGAGCACAAGGTTTAGAATGGTCCTAGGATGTCTCATAAGCCACATCGAGTAGAGTTTTGTTCATGAGTGTGAAGCGCGCCACATTTATGAATGAGAGTCTACAAGATGATTTGGAAACTCCACCTCTTTCATTACTCTAAAGTCGTGCGTTAGAGTTTAAATCCATAAGGTCTCTCTCCTAATCCTTCTCCGATGCTCTACAGGATATGGCTACTCGAAGAGCTTATGCTAGAAGGAATGTGAGGGAGAATGCGGAACAAGAAGCTCCTCCCTGAGCTCCACAAGTTTCGGTCGATCCTTTGGCCGAGCAAGTGACTAATACAGAGTTTAGGGCTGCTTTTCAAGTGTCGTCTCAAGCCGTGACGGCTCAAGCCAATAGGGAGGTTGCGATTCCCATGAACCGAAATGTGGGTATGGCGGCATCTAGAGTGAGGGACTTCACTAGAATGAATCCTTCAGAGTCTCATGGTTCTAAGGTTGAGGAAGATCCTCAAGAGTTCATTGATGAGATTTATAAGGTCTTGATGATCATGGGAGTGACGTCGATTGAAAAGGCGGAGTTGGCTGCTTATCAACTAAAAAGTGTTGCTCAAACTTGGTTCAACCAATGGAAAGAAGGGATACCGGAGGATGTGGATCCTCTTGATTGGGAGAAGTTTAAGGCCTCTTTCCTTGATAGGTTCTTTCCCCTTGAGATGAGGGAAGCCAAGGTGCTTGAGTTCATTAACCTTGGACAAGGAAGTATGAGTGTGAGGGAATATGCTCTAAAGTTCACACAATTGTCTAAATATGCTCCAACAATAGTTGCCGATTCAAGGGCAAGGATGAGTAAGTTCATTTTGGGTGTGTCCGAAATGGTGGTTAAAGAGTGCCGTACCGCCATGCTCATTAATGACATGGAAATCTCTTGTCTCATGGTTCATGAACAACAGATCAAAGATGAGAAACTTAAGGAAAAGTCTAGGGAAACAAAGGGGGCTAAAATCGGTGATGGAAATTTCTCTCATGCAAGGTCCGATGGACATGGTTGTCCTAGGTTTTGACAAAAGTTTTCCGGTCAAGGTTCCTCCAATGCTCCTCCTAAGTTTAACAAAGAAAGGGTGTCTAACCCTAAGCCTTAAGGAGGGAACAATAGTGTATCTTCATTGCCCATGTCTACTTGTACTAGGTGTTGAAAAAACAACGAGGGTAAGTGCCTAGCCGACACAGATAGTTGCTTCAGTTGCAGTAAAAGTTGTCATAAGATGAGGGATTGCCCGACACTTATGCCTCAAGGAAGAGAGGGCAAGCAAGCTCCTCCTAGTGGTTCGGGTCCCAATGCTCCCAAGCAAAACCGATTCTATGCACTCTAGACTCATGGTGAACAAGAGGGTTATCTCGATATGGTTACCGGTATGTTTAATGTTTTCCAATTTGATGTTTATGCTTTACTTGATGCCGGTGCTACCTTGTCTTTTGTGACGCCATATGTGGCTTTGAGGTTTGATTTTCTTCCGGAAGTGTTGCTAGATCCTTTTTCTGTCTATACGCCTGTTCGTGATTCTATTGTGGCTAAGAGGGTCTATAGAAAGTGTCCCATTTCCTTGTCCCATAGAGGTACTCTTGTTGACTTGGTAGAGCTTGATATGCTAGATTTTGATGTTATCCTTGGTATGGATTGGCTGCACTCATGTTATGCCTCTATTGATTGTAGAACTCGTGTAGTCAAGTTTTAGTTCCCAAATGAGCTTGTCCTAGAATGGAAGAGGGGAAATTTTAAGCCTAAGGGTCAGTTTGTCTCATGTCTCAAAGCTAGAAAGATGATTTCTAAGGGTTGCATTTACCATCAAGTTAGGGTGAGGGATGTGGATTTCGAAACCCCTACTCTTGAGTCGGTCCCCCTTGTTAACGAGTTTCTGGAAGTATTCCTAGATGATTTACCCGATATTCCTCACGAAAGAGTAATATACTCCGGTATTGACCTTCTCCCAGATACGCAACCTATTTCCATTCCTCCTTACCGTATGGATCCGGCAGAACTTAAGGAGTTGAAATAATAATTGAAGGATTTGTTGGATAAGGGTTTCATCCGATCGAGTATCTCTCCATGAGGTGCTCCAGTTTTGTTTATTAGAAAGAAAGATGGTTCTCTTCATATGTTTATTGACTATCATCAGTTAAATAAGGTGACCATTAAGAATAAGTATCCTCTCCCAAGGATAGATGACTTGTTTGACCACATTCAAAGAGCGAGTTACTTTTCTAAGATTGATCTTCGATTGGGTTATCACCAATTGAGGGTGAAAGAAGATGATATTCCGAAGATGGCTTTCAGAACCCGGTATGGTCATTATGAGTTCTTGGTGATGTTGTTTGGTTTGACTAATGCTCTGACGGCTTTTATGGATTTGATAAATAAGGTGTTTAGAAAATACCTTGATATATTCGTGATTGTGTTCATTGATGATATATTGATCTATTCGAGAAGTGAGAATGAGTATATTGATCATTTGAGGATCGTGTTGCAAATTCTTATGGAACAACAATTCTTTGTGAAGTTTAGCAAGCGTGATTTTTGGTTAAGGTCCGTAGATTTTCTTGGTCACATTGTTTCAAGTAAGGGCTTTGAGGTAGATCCTAAGAAGATGGATGCGGTCAAGAGTTGGCCTAGACCTCTAACCCCTTCAGATATTAGAAGTTACTTGGGTTTAGCCAGTTACTATAGAAGATTTGTTGAGGGATTCTCTTCGATTGCCTATCCTTTGACGACTTTGACTCAAAAGAAGACTAAGTTCATATGGTCCGAAGCGTGTGAGAAGAGTTTCCAAAAGTTAAAGGATAGACCTACTTCCGCTCCGGTGTTGACTTTACCGGAAGGGACTGATGGTTTTGTTATATAGTGTGATGCCTCGAGAATGGGGCTAGGATGTGTGCTTATGCAAAATGGGAAAGTTATTGCCTATGCCTCAAGGAAACTTAAGATTTATGAGAAGAATTATCCTACCCATGACCTCAAATTAGAGTCGGTTGTCTTTGCCTTAAAGATTTGGAGGCATTATTTGGTGTTCATGTAGATGTGTTTAATGACCACAAGAGTTTGCAATATGTGTTTAATCAGAAGGATCTAAATCTTTGCTAGAGGAGGTGGCTTGAGTTATTGAAAGATTATGACATGCGTGTTCTCTATCACCCCGGTAAGGCTAATGTGGTGGCGGATGCTCTTAGTTAGTTATACATGGGTAGTGTTGCTCATATTGAAGCAGGTAAGAAAGAGATGGTTCGAGATATTCCTAGATTGGCCCGATTAGGTGTTCAGTTAGTAGACTCCACCAAGGGTGGTGTTATGGTTCACAATGGTTCCGAATCATCTTTTATGGCGGATGTGAAAGCCATGCAAGGTCTTGATCTAATTTTTGTTGAGTTAAAAGAAGCAGTGCTTAAGAAATTCGTTGAGGTTTTCTCCCAAAGGGGAGATGGTATCCTTAGATATCAAGGTCTCTTGTGTGTTCCAAATGTTGACAACCTGAGGAAACAGATCTTGTTAGAAGCCCATAGTTCACAGTATTCCATTCACCCGGGAACCACCAAGATGTACCATGATTTACGGGAGGTCTATTGGTGGAATGGGATGAAGAAGGATATTTCGGAATTCGTGGCTAAGTGTCCTAATTTGTCAACAAGTGAAAGTTGAACATCAGAAACCGGGAGATTTATCCCAAGATATTAGCATTCCTACTTGGAAGTGGGAAGATTTGAACATGGACTTTATTGTTGGTTTGCTTCACACTAGGAGACAACATGATTCGATTTGGGTTATAGTAGATCGGATGACGAAATCTACTCATTTTCTTCCCGTCAAAGTTTCCTATTCGGTGGAGGACTATGCCAAGTTGTACTTGAGAGAAATGGTAAAGTTGCACGGAGTTCCTTTGTCCGTTATTACTGGTCATGGTACCCAATTCACTTCTCAGTTTTGGAAGTCTTTTCAAAAGGGTCTTGGTACTCGTGTTAAGCTTAGTACGACCTTTAATCCCCAAACCGATAGGCAAGCGTAGCGTACTATCCAAACCTTGGAAGATATGTTAAGAGCTTGTGTGATTGATTTTAAGGGCAATTGGGATGACCATTTGCCATTAATTGAGTTTGCTTATAATAATAACTATCACTCGAGTATTGATATGGCTCCGTTTGAGGCATTGTATGGTAGGAGGTGTAGATCTCCTATAGGATGGTTTGAGGTGGGTGAAGTCGCCTTGATAGGTCCCGAGTTGGTACATGAGGCCATAGAGAAAGTTTGACTTATTAGAGAAAAGTTAAAAATGGCTCAAAGTCGGCTAAAGTCATATGTCGATGTAAGAAGACGAGATCTTGAGTTTGATGTTCATGATTGGGTTTACTTGAAAATCTCACCCATGAAGGGTGTGATGAGGTTTGGTAAGAAAGGAAAGCTCAGTCCCCGATATGTAGGCCCATATCTGATTTTGAGACGTGTTGGTAAGGTTGCTTATGAACTAGAATTGCTTAATGAGTTGGCATCGGTGCATCCAGTTTTCCATGTCTCTATGTTGAAGAAATGTGTTGGTGATCCGAAATCTATATCTCTCTTAGAAGGTTTGGGAATTAAGGAGAATCTTTCTTATGAGGAAGTTTCGGTTGAGATTTTAGACCGGCAGGTTAAGAAGTTGAGAAACAAGGAAGTTGCTTCCGTGAAAGTATTGTGAAGAAATCATTTAGTTGAGGGTGCTACTTGGGATGCCGAGGCCGATGTGTTGTCCCAATATCCTCATCTTTTTCCTTCTACTTCTACTCTAGCTTGAGGTAATGAGTTCCTCATGGTTCACTCCTTGTTGTGGTGTCATGTGTTTTAGATATTCCCATGATTTCCTTATTTTATGCATGTCCATGAAAAACTTTTGTTTTGAAAGAAAATGAGTTTACATGATTGATTTTCCTCATGTTGTTTTGCATTGAGTATGGGTTGCCTATAGACTTCATGAGATGAATTGATGAACATGCTTTAGCTTGGAGTTAATATTTCCTCCTTGGATATATGCTTTTGAGTATAGATTGCATATAGGCTCCATGAGATGATGTTGAGCATGCTTTTAGCTTGGAGATGGTAGTTCCTCCTTGAATATGTGTAATCTTGAAATTTCATGCATATTGGGTTGGTAGGTCTAGTTCCTACTTTCCTTATGATGCATTGAGTATGTTTAGCTTTGAGTTGATGTTTTCTCCTTGGTTATGTGTATTTTGATGAGATTGCATACATGTTGGGTTGCTAGTTTTGAGTCTTTACCTTCATGAGGTGTCTAGAATTCCATTCGGGGATGAATGTTCCCAAGGGGGAGACAATGTAACACCCCAGAATCTAGTAGTCTAAGCAAGGGACCAAGTGAGAGGTCACAAAACCATGATTTGAGCCTGGGCAACCTTCACGTGGACCCACACGGGCCATGAAGGGCACCACGAGGCGTGGTGCTGCCCGTGGTGGCTCAAAGTAGCTATTCAAGGGTGGTTCACCTCCCACGAGCATCATGACGCCACGTGAAGGGAACCACGTCTCGTGGTGGTGCCCGTGAAGGGCTAGGAAGTGAGCTCCTAAAAGACTGCCCCGAAGTGAGACCCTCCCACGAGCCACTTGACGGCTCGTGAAGGCCACTACGGGCCGTGGAGAGGGTCGTAAAGGGAAGGAAAGTGGAGGGGTGTCAAGCCAGGATACTGGTCAAGGACCACGGCCACCACAACGGGACGTAAAGTCCTTGACGGCTCGTGGTAGCCTCCATCATGAGGCTGCGTCAGTTTTAAGTCAAGGGCAGTTGGGTCTTTTCCAGATTTAATTAAATCAAAGCTATGTTGTTTTACCCAAGCCTAGAGCCCCTATATAAATGATTTTAACCCAAAACTCACCTATTCAAGTCATTTTTCTCAAAACCCAAAAGAAAATCAAAGTTCTTCCTCTCCAAAATATTTCACTCTCTAGAACTTGAAGAAGAAGAAGGGTGAAGCTACGGCTCAAGGTCAAGTTCCCAAATACTCCAATTGCTTGTGGGATTTGATAGTAAGGTATGATAGTATTCATTCATGGAGTTTCCAAATTCCTCTATTTTCAAAGTTAGAACTCCCCAATTGAGTTAGGGTTTTCTTCAATTGTCATGGGTTCACTTGATTATTGATTTAAATGATTGAATTATGATCTCTTATGCATGAATTGATGAAATAATATGGTTTTATGATGATTTCCTCCATGAACCCGGGTAATCCCTATGTTTTCAAGTTATAACCATATGATGTGGGATTTTGAGTATCAAGAAAAAGTTTTATGAAATCAAGCATGTATTGATATAATTACATGAATTTATGATGAAATCCATATCTAACCCATGTTTTCTAAATCTTGATGATTGGAAGTGGGTTTTGAAGTTTGAAAGGTAAATTATGGAATTATGCATATTCTTATGAAATCTATGCTAATATTTTAAGGATGCTTTGAGAGTAAAGTATCAATGATGATGATGATGATGTGTTATTGAAAGGATTTTCTCATATACACATGAAAACATGATTGTGAAAGGTTTTCTCACATAATAAGGATTCTAAGGTTGAAAGGTCTTCTCACCTAATTGAATCAAAGATTAAGAGCTATCCTAATGACTTAGCTTGGATTGGTTATTGAATGATACCTTTTCATGGATTATGACTTAGCTTGGATTTGAAAGATGACGTACCTTTCCATGGATAATAAGAACAAGTAAGAAATGACTATTTTGTAGAATTTATGCTTAGCACCGAGAGGATATTGAGATGGAAGCTCTCCCGTTAGTAGAGGCCAGGTTTCTAGAGCTAGTGGATCCACTTAAGCTAGAAGTTCATGGTCTTTACCTTGGCAAGTAGGACAACCTTTTTCGGTGTTGGAGACACCGGGGGATCATGTTATAGCTCAAATGGTCTCTATGTCGGCTAAAGCTAATTCCCACATTAATTATGAACTAAGGTTATTTCAATAAGTATCTCATATGTGTTCAAAGGTTCCAATTGATGTTAGCTTGCATTGACCATGTTTTATGACTTATGTTTTCTAACTCTTTTATATCATGTTTCAGCTTGGTCAATTACATGTCATGAAATGTCCTCTTTTAGCATGATTTAAATAATTTATGCATAGCTATCAATTTGGTACATTGTTTTGTACTAACACATATTCTTGCCTACATTTCTCCAAATATAGGGTCGGACAGTCAGGTTTCTTAGTTTGGTGGCTAGTGGTTGATTTCGAGGTTTCCAAGCTTTGGTGAGTCCTCATGCTTCGAGGACGGACTTTCATTGTTCTTAGTTCTTTCTTGTATTTCTAGTTTTTAGACATGATGTATGGCCTAGGCCCAATTTCATTCTATTGTGCTAGATGGCTATTGAGACAAGTGTTTTAGACTTCCGCTTTACTTTTAAAAAGCTACTGGATTTGAACTGTTGTTTTACTTCTATTATTCTATTTCTTATGTTATGAATGCTAAGTGGCTTGTATGGGGTATTTCAGAGTCCTATACGCTATGTTACATCTAGGAGGTACCCCTGGGTCATGACACATATAATCCCCATGTTTTCCAAGTTATGATCATATAAAAATGGGTTTTGGATTATGAAAGAAGATTATATGAAATCAAGCATGAATTGATAGAGTTACATGAAGTTATGATGAATGTTTATGAACCCATGTCTAACCTATGTTTCCTAGAAATTAATGATTGAAAGTGGGTTTTGATCCTTGAAAGGTGAATTATGTAATCATGCATGTTCTTATGAAGTTGATGTAAATGTTTTAAGGATGCTTTGAGATTGAAGTATCAATGATGTTGCTATTGTTGTGTTGTTGAAAGGAATTCTCATATACACATGTAAGCATGAATTGTGAAAGGTTTTCTCACCTGATTAGGGTTCTTAGGGTTGAAAGGCTTTATCACCTAAAATGAACCAATGCTAAGAAGTTATGCTAACGATGTAAGAGGCTATTACCCATGCTCTCTAATTGAATGACAAGAGGTGATTACCCATGTCATATGATGTAAGGACAAGAGGGAATTACCCATGGTCCTTCAAGATCTAAGATGAATAGGATTAAGAACTATTTCGTGGAAGTTAAGCTTAAAACCGAGTGGACAAGTGGCGATTACCCATGTCCTATAACTATGTGCCAACATAGGGTTGTATAGATAGATATTAGCTAATGGATCCACAATAGCTAGAAGTTCATGGTCCTTACCATGGCAAGTAGGATACCCCTTTTTGGTGTGGGGTAGACACCAGATTCCATGTTGCTAGCTCACATGGTCTTATATGTCGGTTAAGGCTACTTCCCACAGTCAAGTAAAGTTATGATGAACCAAGGTTACTTCAAGATGTATCATAAGTATGTTTCAAGATGATATTCACTTGTATTGACCATGTTTTATTGCTTATGCTTTTTAACCTTGAAGTTTCATGTTTTAGCTTGATCATTGCATGTTCATAAAAAAATGTCCTATTTTAGCATGACTTAAATGTTTATATAAATGGCTATCATACTTGGTACATTGTTTTGTACTAACGCATACTCTTGCCTACATTTCCCCAAATATAGGGTTTGACAGTCAGGGTTCTCAGTTTCGTGGCTAGAGGTTGATTTGAGAGATTCCGAGCTTTGGTGAGTCCTCATGCTTCGAGGATGGATTTTCATTGTTTCAGTCTTCTTTCTTATTTTCAGTTTTTGGACATGATGTATGGGCTAGGACCAATTTCATTCTATTGTACTAGATGACTATTGAGACAAAGTGTTTAGACTTCCGCTTTACTTTTATAAAAACTTTTTGGGAATTAAATGTATTTACTTTATCTTTTTGTTCTATGTCTTATGTTATGAATACTAAGTGGCTTGTATGGGGCCTCTCGGGGTCCTATACGCCATGTTCCATCTAGGGTGTACCCCTAGGTTGTGACAATTTTTTGTATGATTATGCTTTGCAGGAAATGGCTAAAACAAAGGGAATGTAGGTTGTGAATTCTGATATGGAGTCAGATAGACACTTTTCTCCTCCTTCTCCATTGAAAAAACATAGAGGTATCACAATCAATGAGCCATCTGAGGCTCCTCTCCTACAACCAACCACTCCACGCTCTTCTACGTGTGTGAGTGAGCAACCCAAAAAGGTGGTTGCTAGAAAAAGGATGGACGTCAGGTCCAAGTTGGTGAAGCCTTCTTCTACTCAGGCACCTGTTTCTCGAGTTCTCTTGATAATTTTTCCAATGGCCCTCAACAGGCTGAAGGCCGCTAGAGAACGTACTATTCTTAAGGAGAGGCGACTCTCCATAGATGGTGTCATGAGTGACTACCAAGCGATATGGGACACCATCCAATTTCATAGGTTTGAGGAGTTTACCAAACCTCGAAATCCTTATATTCTATCCCGGGGAAGAGAATTTTACACTTCTTAAGCACAAGGTGTACCGAAGAAGATAAAGGGCACAATGTGGAAGCCCTTAGAAGAGGTGAAGTGCATAGCAAGATGGTTCAATGTCTCGCGGGTGCCATAAAAATTGCCTTAGGTACCCCATCAAATCGGACTGACCTATTTACATTGTGTATATGGCATGACCTTGACTCTCTCAAGGGATGGTTGGCACCGCTCATCTCTGACATTTGTCCACCTTGGATGGTAGACGGTGAAAGAATAGAAAAAAAGGATTTGAATGTTAGGGCTCGGTACTGGTTTGGGTTTATCAACAACAACATTATGCCACGATAGAACTAGTCCATCCTTTGGCATTGAAAGGTTGTGTTAGTGGGTATGATAATTTATAGAGAAAAGGTGAATGTGGGGTGAATCATTGTTGAGGAGATGCTACTGAGGGCCTAACAAAACCAGACATCTCTACATTTCCCGATCTTGATCACATAGCTGTTTAAAGACGTAGGAGTTCCCTTTCGGGAGAAGACTGATGTCAGGATCATCCCATCCTCCTCCAATGATATCTAGAGTTTTGAGGATAATTATCTACTGGACGTTGCAGCTTTGAAGAAGCCTCCACCACCAGAAACTACACCCGTGGTTGATCATGCCCCTCTTGCAACTAAGGCTACTAGTCCGCTCTTTCTGTGGAGCAATAAGGTATACCTCAACCTTCCTCTGTACCCTCAACTTCCACTAATGCTGCTGCAACAGTTGCTCCCACTCTTATTTCCCATCCCCTTTTTACCCAAGCCATGATTTATCAAATTGACAATCTTTCCCAGTCTGCGAATGTGAGGGCTGTGAAGGTTGAGGTTAACTTACCCGAGATACTTGATAGGTCTATTGAGGCTGCTTTAGCTCCACTGAGAGTTAGGTTGAATCATTTGAGTCTTCGATTGAGTCCCATAGTGTGAGGTTGGATAACCTCACTACTAGGTTACTTTGTGAAGAACACTTTTCTAGTTTTGGGGTTTCTCAACTTTTCTCTTGAAATTGACAATTTGAAGTTGAATTCAAAGTGAGTATTGCTTGTAATTTCTAATTTCATGTTACCATTGGCTGCTTTGTATTGGGTGGATAAAACTCCAAAGTTTAGGGGTGCACTTATGAGGTTGGATATTGATTTAATGTAGTGGTTATTGTGTTATGCTCTGTTTTGTTGTTGTTCATGCATGGATTTGGGCTAATTAGCAGAGGGTTAATTTATGGGTGAAGTTTGCAAACTTAATTCCTACTTTTGATCTCTGATTAATGCTCGAAAGATATTGATTGGAGTGAGTAATTACTTCAATACTTGCAATTTAGGTTTGATATTTGTAATTTGATTGAAAATAGAGATTATGGGTCAAATCTATTTGCCTTATTTCTGCATCAAAAGAGAGAATAGAGTAAGGTATTGGATTGTTTAGTTATGCACATAGATTGGACCGATAGGAGATTCTATGAACTGATGGTATGAGACAGAAAGAAGATTAGTGTCTTTGAAGATGACCCAGCCTATCCATGGACGTTTAGTACTATAGAACAACTCAATTACCCCTATGTGATATCAATTTCCAAACCCCACACTCCTAGATTACTTGTTACTTATTTGAATTTCTGAAATCTTAGTTTAATTGTGACTATTGAACCCTTTTTATAAATTTGGTGGAATCATCCACCCAAAGGTTCTTATTGCTACAAATGAATCAATTTACATTCTAAATTTCTTGATAGAATTCTCTACGCTATATCATTCTCCGTGGGATTCGACTCTGACTCTTGGTTGGGTATTTTTATTGACTATGTCCGCTTACGCTTTGGATTCATTTTGAAGAGTAGTTTGAGCATTATCAAGATCTATAATAAATAATGTGTAATATGAGCATGATGAAATAGGAAAATAATGTTCCTTGCGATATTTAATTCTTAAAAACAAAACATATGCCGTATTTTTGGGGCAGACCACCCAACAAAGAAAAATAGATATCTCACATTAACATGATTAGCCTAATATCACCTTTTAGGGTTGATGACCCAATTTAAACAAATGCAATTTTAAAAAGGAAGGACTGAAGAGTCTCTTTGAAAGATATTAAAAGGTGGGTACTTGCTCATTTCCATCATTATTTTTTTCTCAATTTTTAAAAATTGAGAATGTGAAGAGATAGTCAAATCTTGACTATAATTTGTACCAATAGTTAGGATTGCATAGAAATTTCTCTCATTTTCTTTCTTCTAACTGAGACTAAATTTGAGGTAATGATGTGCTGTGGATTTAAGGAACTTTTGATACTTAAAACTTAACATTTTTGTAGGTTCTCTAGCGCATTATAGTGGATTTGTTTTGTTTTTTATTTGTTTTGTTGGAAAACATGAGTTGGTGACTATGTATTGGAAAATAGATGTTGCAGCAGTTTTTGGGCCTTATATGAGCCAATCTACGGACCATGGTTTGATCCAGGAGCCATAGATGGAAGTCGTAGTTGAAGGTCATTGAAGGGTCAAAATCCTTGGACTTTTACAATTAAACATGATGGGCCGAAGTTTCTACGAGCCGTAGAAAGGTTTCGTGGTTGAGATTGAAAAAGGAGCATGTTTATTATGGATTGACCATAAGAGCCATATAAGTTCCCATAGACCGTAGATCTTGTATGTGGTATAAAGTCTTGAGACTATGCATTCATTGCCATCTACGAGGGTTTTCCACAAGCCGTAAAGAAGAGTACGACCCGTACATTGGGTCGTGAAAGCCTGTCGACTCTAGTTTCTCAGATTATTTTGGATAGGGTTTTTTTATGTTTATAAATACTTTTCCTAGGTTTTCTTTCCAATGAGAAGTACATTTTGTTTAAGGAATTGGAAGTAAAAAACACTTTGCTTTTATTCTAGAATTTTAGAGATTTGTTACTCATCATTCTTTGGTTTTAACTTTGAACTTCAATTCAAGATTTTGGGTTTTCATATTGTAAGTGCATAATTTATTTTATTTTAATTATTATTTATTGTGATCATACCATTATGAGAAGCTAAACCTACAACTAAGGTTGTGGGAACGTTGAAGAATTAACGAAGTAGACCTTATATTTAGTAAACCTTAATAAGTGTACATGCATGTATTGTTTTTACCTTCACTTGGATTGCTTCTTAACAAAGTATTATGTTAGAACTTGTCTTAATCTTATTGCCGGACCAAAGGGGTAATGAATGGGAGAAGGGATTCTACAACAGAGATTTGAGGCTATCAACTTCTATCTAATAGCTTGACCTTGTCCAGGAATTACTAATTTGGGATCAAAGGTAAGTGTTAGTAAAGCATACACCCATAGAAAGATGGAGTTGCGTGGTAATATTTACTTATTTAGCGGACCAACAACTTAGGTGAACCTTATATACCGATCTTGCATACTACACACTCAAAAGGTTTACTAATGTCCGGTCTTACTTAGTTATGAATTCATGGGGATCACAAAACCCTAGTTTCATCTTATATTGAGTCAAAATACGTGAATTAATTAATTTGTTACTTTTTCCTTGCGATAATTGTGAAAGTTACTTTTAATACAACCCCCTTTTTATGGAAATAATTTGACTAAAAGCATGAATAATATCAATTGAACAAAGTCCAAATAATATTCCCTATTGCATCGAACCTAATTATCATTTGGTTCTTTATTTGAATACCGACCACTTTATACTTTTTTGGGAGGTGTAATTTGGGTGTATCAAATTTTCATGTTATTTTCGGGGAATAAGGCCTTTTGGATTAGATTAATGTTTTATTGGGCTATTAGTCATTATTTCCTGATTTACAGTTTTTTGTTCTAATAGGTTGCATACCAGTGCATGCCCAATTTGCAGTGTCAAGGCAGACCCTTGATTCCATTTGATCCCAAAATTCAAAGAACTATAAGGAGAATGGAAACCATAGTATTCATAAAACAAAAGAAGAAGTCACATAATTGCTCAAAAATAAAGAGGAGGACGCCCACCAAAATGCTCTAAATAATCAGCCTATCAGGAGAGCACAATAGCCCCCTAGACAATGACCACAATTTTGCATTTGGCATAATAATGGCATGGATCAAGAAGATGTTGGAAATACTGGTGCTATTAGGTTACCTTCACTACCTTTTGGAATAAAATTTGATATCACCAGCAACATGGTACAAATGTTGAACATGAGAGGATTGTTCGATAGGCAAGCTAACTGATGACGCATTTGCGCACTTGAATGACTTTGTGAGTGTTTTCAAGAGTAATAAAGACAAATCATAATTGGTCGGAGATGTTGTAGGATTGAGGTTATTCCTATCATAACTTACAAGAGAAGCAATTCCTTGACTATCTGAGCTTTCATATAATTCAATCACTACATGGAATGATTTACGTGAGGCATTCTTGGGGAAATACATTCCCCCATCCAAGAAGTTACAACTGAAAGATGAAATCAACAACTTCAGACACTTGGCTGAGATGTGTTATATTATACATGGGAAAGGTTCACAAAAGAGTTGAGAAGACTGCCAAACCACAACATACCCAACGAGTTGCTCCTAGAAATGTTTTATTGAGCGTTGGAAGAAAATAGTAAGATAGGGGTAGACACTATCACTGGGGGAGCATTCATGAAAAATACTTTTGAGAAGTGGCAGATACACTTGATAGGGTTACAAAAACCAATAGATCTTGGCACACAAGGGACACAGTAACCGTGAAAGGCACTTTTGTAGTAGGGGAAACCACAAACATGATGAGAATGAACAAGGAACTAAGTCAGGAGATAGCATAGATTAGAATTAAGCTTAACCTTAATATGAAACAACAGACAGACAATGGTCCAGAGAAAGTGAATGCAATAGGTTACCATGGCAGAGCACAAACACATGAGGATTACAGATATGATGAGGATGCCTACTATGTGAATGACCATATGGGGGTGTCTAGACCAACGCCTAAGATTCCAATAAGGATAACTGGTGCTAAGGTCAAGGAAATCAAGGTCTATACTTCAATCAGGAAAATAATTACAACCGAGACAACAACTACAAACAACAAAAAACTTCAATAGGGATAATAACTTCACTGAAATGGGTAAAATGATCAAATTGGGGCCAAGATAGAGATGATGAGTGGATGAGGAGAGACAACTATACAAATGATAGAAGTGGTGCATACACTCAACCAGGTGATCGCGATGGAAGATCAGGTTGCTCAAGAATTGAAGATATGATGGCCAAGGTGCTTGAGAAAGTTGAAACTCCTGATGAGAAAATTAAGGAAATATGAAATGACATATTGGGTTTGAATAAGATGGTAGAGTCACATGCTACATCCATTAAACAAATTGAGCAACAACTAGGTCAGATGCCCACAACCTTGAACCAATGCCAGAAAGAAACACTTCCAAGTGATACACTTCAAAATTTTAAAAATGATGGACATTGCCTGGCAGTAATGTCACGATCCAGGGGTACCCCCTAGATGTAAGATGGCATACAAGACCCCGAGAGGCCTCATATAAGCCACTTAGCATTCATTGTCAAGATAATAGAAAATCGGTAAAAATTTAAAACATTTTCGACACAATCAAAGTCTTTATAAAACGAAGTGGAAGTCTAATATACTATGTCTCAAACCATCTAAAACATGAATATCTTGGGACACATCCCATACAATAGTGTTAAAAACATAAAATGAAAGATCATAAGGAAATGATGGCTATATCCTCGGATGATATGAGGACTCACCAATCTTCAAGTCTTGCTCCTACTAAGATCCTAGCCACGGGGATGAGAGTCGAGATTGCTGGATCCTACATTTGGATAAGAAATGTGTGCAAGAGTATGCGTTAGTACAAAAACATACTAAATATGTAGCTTGCATAAACATCAACATAAACATAGGAGTTAGACAATGTAAGTCATAACTGCATAATCAATGTACATAATAGATCATTTCAACATAAAAGGAATACTTCTTGAAGTAACCTCAAATCATCCTTACTCATCATGGAAGGCAAGTCAAGCAACAATCCAAGCTCATCATTTATCATAACATATATAGCTTATCTTTTATAGAAATGGGGAATCGCCTCTTGCCTTACTATAAAGGAGCATGGGTAGTCGCCTCTAGTCCTTCTTAACATTTGGATCATGGGTACTCGCCTCTAGTCCAACATCATGTGACATGGGTATTCACCCCTTGTCTTTCTATAAGGATCATGGGTACTCGCCTCTTGTCCTATTCATATCTTAAGAACATGTGTAGTCGCCTCTTGTTCAACTTCAAGGAATAAGGGTACTCGCCTCTTATTCTATTCTAAGGAATATGGGTAATCTCCTCATATCCAATTCTCATTTGGAGGTCATGGGTAACCCCCTCTAGCCTCATCAATTTCTTAGTCTTTAACTTAGGTTTATTTTAGGTGAGCAATCCTTCCAACCTAGAATCATTCAATGTGAGAAAACCTTTCACATACAAACATAAGAAATTCATGTGGGAACTATCCATTCCACAACAATTACATCAATAATCAACAATCTATAACATAAGCTTTACTCTCAAAGCATTACATCTCATAATCATCATATATGCTTCACTCTCAAAGCAATAAATATCATATCATCTCATAAGCCTTAATCTCAAAGCAATTCTAATCATAATTCACCAATCCTATAAGGATACATCTAAACCCACAATTTTCCTTTCATGGCATCAAACCCAATTACATCAATTTCAACTTAGAAACATGAGTACGTGTAGATTCATTCTAAAAACATGTATTCTACTCAATTCATGCATAAAAAACCATTACCCAATCAATTGGATCCATATCCATCATTACCCACAGCTTTGAAGAAAATCCTAACTCAAATTAGGGAACTTCTGTATTTCAATTGAGGAATCTTGGGGGCTCCATGGAAGAAAGGATTCCATGGATGAAAAGCCATCATACCTTGATATCAAAGCCCACAAATGCTTGAGGAATGGAGACTTGACCTTGATCCTAGCTTCACCTTTCTTCTTCAACTTCTAGAGAGAGAAATATTTGGAGAGGAAGAACTTTAGGTTTCTTTTGGTGAATTTGAGAGAAGGACTTGAATGAACTAATTTGGGGGTTAAAATCCTTTATATAGGGGTACTAGACATAGGCAAAATGACGTAGTATCTATATAAAATAATTAGAAAAAGACCCAACTACCCCTAAAACTTAACTGCCGACCCTGACCTACGACCCTGGTCGACGTACCGTGGTCTGACCGATGGTCCGTCCTGGTGGTCCGTCGTTTGGGGTCAGAAGGTTGGAATTTGGGTCTTGGACCACGAACCCTGGACCACTTACCGTGGTCTGACCGACGGTCCATTGGTCAGGCCATGGTTCCTGGACCTCTGGATAGATTTGGGTGCCTAGTCCACGGACTAGGCCTACGGTCCGTGGTTCTACCTATGGGCCGTAGTTAGCCTCCGTGGCTGGCACCTGTAATCTCTGAAAATATGCTATGTTGTCCTCTTTTGAATCCGGGGTGTTACAAGTAACTACATGAGGTGGTAAGCAAAGTGTGGATCCGCCAATGCTGGTAGTGGTGGAGAAATCAAATGAACCTGAATCTACTAAGGATAAACATGTGGGGGGACCCAAAGATCAAATCGAGGGTGGATAAAAAAGACACTCAAAACATATTTCCAATGACATGAGCTCCTCCAACCTTTCCATATAGATTAGCTTAAAAGATCGAGGAAGGGAAATATCACAAGTTTATCTCAATGTTGAAACAACTCTTAATATAAATGTCCCTTTGATCAAAGCGCTAGAACAAAGGTCGGGCTATGCCAAGGTCATGAAAGATCTAGTGAGTAAAAAGAGAGCTACAAGTTTTGAAGGAGAAAATAAGTTAAAACATTGTAGTGCCATAGCCAACAGTTCTCTAGTGTAGAAAAATGAGGGTCCTAGAGCATTCACAATACCATGCATGATTGGAGCATTGATTTTTTTTGAGCTCTATGTGACTTGGGTGCTAGTATTAATTTGATACCACTATAAATTTTCCAATAATTGGATTTACGATCCTCCAAACCAACTGCAATGCGACTACTCATTGTTTATCATATAGTCAAAATAACGATAGGCATCCTTTATAATGTTCTTGTCAAAGTGGAAAAATTCATATTTCTTGCGGACTTCGTGATTATTGATTGTGAGGCTGATTTTGTGGTCCCATCATCTTGGGGAAACCATTACTTACCACTAGGCGTGCTTTGGTTGATACAGAAAAAGGGTAGATGAGGTTTAGATTAAATAATAAAAAGGTAACTTTTAATATCCGTCAGTCAATGAAGCATCTGAGTGATCTCAAAGAGGTTTTAATCATAGACCTAACTAGTGAAGAACAACCTAAAGTACTTATTAAAGAGAGATTGGGTGTTGAGGTGTTAGCTGTAGTGATTATGAATTTTAATGGAGAACACATTGCAGAGTATAAGGAGATTGTTGGTGCGCTTGCTGGTATGGTAACGTATAATTATGCTCCAAAGAAACTTGACTTGGATCGAAAGAATAGAGCAACACCACCTTCCATTGATGAACCTCCAACATTAGAACTAAAAGCACTTGTCTCTCATATGTGGTACGGTTTTATGGTCCCAACAACTCCTTTTCGATCATCATAGCTTCAGATCTAAGCAAAATTCAATTGGCGGCATTGTCATCTATGTTTAGACGCTTTTAGAGGGCCATTGGATAGTCCATTACTTACATCATAGGAATCCCACCGGGAATATGTTCTCACAAAATTCAACTCATGTCGGACTTTAAACCTACTATTGAGCTCCAGCGCAAACTTAATCCACTTATGCAAGAAGTCGTCAACAAGGAGATCTCAAAATGGTTGGATGTTGGAGTGGTTTATTTGATTACGAACAATAAATGGGTAAGTCATGTTCATTGTGTGCCGAAAAAGAAAGGGATCACTATGGTTCTGAATTCTAAAATGAGCTTTTCCTATGAGGCTATTCATGGGTCAGAGAGTGTGCATGGACTACATAAAGTTGAATGCTTGGACAAAAAAGGATCACTTCCTAATTCGTTCATGGATCAGATGCTAGACTGTCTTGCTAGTTAATAGTGGTACTGCTTTCTTGATGGCTATTTAGGCTATAATGAGATATCAATTGTACCCGAAGACTTAGAGAAAACAACTTTCAGTTGCTAGTACTGGGCATTTGAATTCAAAAGGATGTCATTTTGGATGTGTAATGCACCGACGACATTTCAGCATTGCATGATGTCCATATTATTAGATATGATCAAGGATACGATTGAAGTATTTGTGGATGAACTTTTGGTGGTAGGTTCCTCTTTTGATGATTGCTTTGCTCATTTAGGTGATGTACTTAAAAGGGGTCAAGAATGCTAGACGGTGCTTAATTGGGAGAAATGTCACTTCATAGTAAAAAAAATATAGTTCTTGGTGACAAAATATCCACTAAAGGTATTGAGGTTGATAGAGCAAAAATCAAGGTGATTGAAAAGTTTCCCCCACCTATATCTTTAAAGGGTGTTAGAAGTTTTCTGGGACATGCTAGGTTTTATCACAGATTTGTGAAAGATTTCTCAAAAATCACACACCCATTGTGTAAACTACTAGAGAAGGAGATGAAGTTTGTCTTTGACGAGGCGTGACTGATGGAATTTGAAGGGTTGAAGGAGAAGGTGATTTCTGCACCATTTATAATTACACTAGATTTGAGCTAGCCGTTTGAGGTCTTGTGCGATGCTAGTGGAGTAGTGCTTGGCAAAGTTTTAAGGCAGAGATGTGAGAAGATTCTACACCACATATACTATGATCGGAAAGCTCTAAATGTGGCTCAAAGAAGCTACAAATAAATGAACAAGAATTGATTGCAATTGCCTTTGCATTCGAAAATTTAGATCTTATTTGTTGGCACCAAAGCCATTGTACACATTGATCATGCAGCACTGCGGTACCTGATGGGAAAGAAGGATTCCAAGCCGAGACTTATTCATTGGGTGTTATGATTTCAATAATTTGATTTTTGAGGTTAGGGATCAGAAAGGAATTGAAAATCAGGTATTCCATCATTTGTCCAGGTTATAGGAAGAAGCAATGCTAAAATTAGATGACGGGGTTGAGATAGATGACACTTTCCTAGATGGGCATGTTTTGGTGGTATCCCATGATTTGATAACGTGGTTTACATACTTTGCTAATTATTTGGTGAGTGATGTGGTACCTTCAAATTTTTCTTTCCACCAGCACTGAAAGCTTATGTTAGATGTGAGGAAGTTTTTTTGGGAGAAGCCCTGCTTATTCAATGTCTATGCTGATGGGATTATTCGTCAATGTATACCCGAGGTAGAATAATGAGCATATTTGAGGAATGTCATTCCTTTCCGGTTGAAGGGCATCATAGAGGTATCTAGACTGCCTAGCCAATTATGCAATATGGGTACTATTGGTCTACTATCCACAAAGATGCTCATGATTTACCAAAATCTTGTGATCATTTTCAAAAAGAAGGAGGTATTTCAAGGAAACATGAACTTTCACTCACTCTTATTCTGGTGATTGAGAAATTTGATGTGTGGGGTGTTGACTTTATGGACCCTTTTGTGAGTTTTAATGGGATGAAATACATAATTGTGACTATTGATTATGTGTCTAAATGTGTGGAGTACATCGCTCTACCCAATAATGAAGGAACAAGTGTCATGACATACCTAAAAATAAATATTTTCTCAAATTTGGTACGCAACGTGAAATTATAAGCGATGGAGGTTCTCACTTTTGCAATAGGTTGTTTTGTGCTCTATTTGAGAAATATGGGGTGAGGCACAATGTTGTAACTTCCTATCATCCATAGTCTAGTAGAAATGTCAAAGTTTCAAACCATAAAATAAAGAAAATACTGGTGAAGGTTGTGAATCCAAATAGAATATATTAGTCCAGAAAGCTTGATGATCCTTTATGGTCACATCGAACTGAATTTAAGACTCCCATAGGCATATCCCCTTATCAACTTGTGTATGGGAAATTTTTTTATCTACCTGTAGAGTAAGAGCACAAAGCCATATGGGCACTCAAAAAGCTATATCTAGACTAGGGAGATGTACCCGATGAAAGGCTAAGTCAACTAAATGAGTTTGATGAGTTTCGGCTAAAACCATATGAAAGTTCAACATTGTACAAAGATAGAATGAAGGTGTATCATTATTGGAAGATTGAAAAGAGTGAGTTTGCACGAGGTGATCTTGTTCTTCTGCTCAACATAAGGCTTAGGTTGTTTTCTGGTAAATTAAAGTCAAAGTGGCTAGGGCCGTTCCATGTGGTTGAAGTGTTCTCATATGGTGCAATTGTGCTTGAAAATTATGAAGGAAAATGGTTCAAAGTAATTGGGAAAAGAGTGAAGGCTTATATAAGCACTATTGAGAAAATCAAGGTGGTGGAAACATGGTTTCTTGGTGAAGTCTGAGTAACCAAGAATGTCTGGTGCCGTAACGTTAAATCTGGCACTGCTTGGGAGGCAACCCAATTTTTTTTTTTGTATTAATTCATTTGGTCATTAGCTTACAGTAGTCTAGTTTAGTATTAGTTTTAGTTAGAGTTAGGGAAAATACAGGGTAAAACTAATGGTTGTGAAGTGTGCTGGAGTTAATAACAAAATGTGGAAAAAATATTCTAGATAAGTGAGAATCTATGAGTAGGTTTTACGGGTCGTGGTTCATTCCATGGATTATGGATCCTACTCGTATAACTTAGAGAGATAAATTGCAACATGCAGGAATTTTTCTACGAGCCCTATTTATGAAACGTAGTTAAATCTATGAACTGTAGATGGCATTCGTAGAAATTAGAGCATATGACAGCTATAGGTTTAGTTCTATGAACCCTTTTTACAAGTCGTATAACAAAGCACGGTCCTTAAATGATGTTTGTAGATCTCAGGTATATTTCTAAAAATTCCTAACTTCCAGACTCAATTCATGAACCCTTTCTACAACCCATAGTACATTCCACGAATCATATTTTTGTGTCGTGAATCTCATGTCTGATTAAATAAACCCGACCCAACCCATGATGGCCACCTTTAAAGCTCTTCCCACTTAAAATTCCCCCATTTTCGCTCAAACTTCCCCTCAAACCAACCATTACAATCCCTCGTACATTCACCTTATTTAATTCACTCCATTCCTATCAACTTCAACCGACATCAACCCTTTCAAATCCCCAAACCATCAAATTCCTCCAAAGGCACCAATACAGAGGTTTGACTAAGGTTCAAAATCACTGATCAAAGTTGTGCAATTTCTATGATGAGTGGTTGATTTTTATTCATTTGAGGCCTTTTTAGTTCAACAATTAGTTTCTTCAATGCCTATTTATATCCTTATCTGATGATATTTTAATATTTTGCAGCTATGAAGGCTAAAAGACAAGGGAAGGATGAATCTCTTAAAAAGAGGTAAAAAATAATGAAAAAGTGTAAACTCTAAGCTGAGGATTGCCTAACCAAAATGGTAGATAGCCCAGTAGGTCGTACCTCACCTAAAGTGATAGTGTTCACATCTGAAAATTTTCAAGGCAAGTCGGCAATCAATATGGAAATGGTGATTCACAGAAGTAATTAGGCGAGCTAAAGGTTCCATCACCTAAGGTGACAAAACTCTAATTATCCTGAAGGCTAAATAGGAGAACAAGGTGGTGCTTGGTGATTCCCAAATATTAAAGGCTAACTCGATCACATTCGCCAACTCGGGTTCAAACACATGAAGCCTGAAGCCAAAGAAGGGTGAGCTAAAGAACAAACAGAGATCCACCGAATGTGATAGGCGAGCCCGACTAACGTCGCCAAATAGGTCACGCATGGAATTTGGGACTAATTTTTGAGGAAACTATAAATAGCCCAAAGGAGAGAAAAATTGACATCATATATCTTTTACCATATCTTTTTATCATCTTTTTATATATGAAAAAACATGAGAGTTTCTATTATTCTCTTAGTTTTTGGGGTTTTGAACAAGCTTATAATTAACAATTGATGGTTGAATTCATAGTGGGTGTTGAATATTATTACTTATCATCAACACATTAATGGCTAAAAACATCATTGGTATAATTTATTTCCCTTTTATGATGCTTGGCTTAAACCACATATATAGGGAAGTGAATATGGAGTTGGGTGTTGATTTAATTTTGTGGGTATAGTGTCTTGCTCCATTTTTTGTTGTTCAATCATGGATTTCAGCTATTTAACATGGGGTTATTTTATAGGTTAAGGTTGAAAACTTAATCGTAGTTTAGATCTTTGATTGACGCTTGAAAGATATTAGTCGAAGTAGGTTTATTGCTTAATGCCTACAATTTAGCTTTGATTTCTGTAGTTTGCTCAAAAGAGAAATTGTGGTTCAATTCTTATTGCCAAATCTACTTGAAAGAGAGATTTTAGTAAGGTAATGGGTTGATTTATGTTTTACCTAAAGAGATTCTATGATATGATGCTTTGAGATCAAAAAATAATTTGTGTCAATGTCAATTATCCAACGTATCCATGTTTGTCAAGTAGTATTGAGCAAGCTCTTGTACCCGTAATTGGTATTCATACCAACTCCCAAACACCTAGATAGTCTCTTATATGTTTGAATCTTTGTTTTTAGTTGAAATGTGATAACTAATTCTCAAACCATTTTAGTAAATTTTGTGGAATCATCCAACCATTTGTTCTAATTGCTACAATGAATACATTCTTAATTTCTTAATTGAATTCTCTACATTATATCACTCCTTGTGGGATTCGACCCCGACACTCTTGTTCGGTATTTATATTTTTAACGACTGTTTAATATTCTAATTATTTTTATAGTAATATTTGAGCGTTATCAAAATGGCACCACAGCTGTTGAGTGATGACTAAGAATTCAGTTTGTTAACTAGTTTGTTTGTAGTAGATTGTGGTTTGGTGTTGTTGTTGTACCCTATTCGCAGCTGGAACTATGATCGAAGATGGAAGTGACGATTCTAGTCACTATGGCCAGAAGGATAACATGGGAGACATGAATTCCATGTATGTTAATGTCGTTGAAGCTAGGGGAGCAATCTGGTTACCTCCTACTACTGGGAGAGTTATGTTCCATTTATATGGAACTATGTTACAATTACTCTAGATGAGAGGAATGTTTGGAAGTCTTTCTAATAAAGATCCAATGAAGATCTTTGGAATTTTATGGACATTTGTGGGCCTTTCATCTTTAAGAATATCTCACAAGAATCTATTCATTTGCGTTTGTTCCCTTTCTCTTTAATGGGGAAGTAACCAGATGGCTAGCAGAACTACCAAATGATTCCATAACTTCATGGGAGGAACTAACAGAAGCATTCCTTGAGAGATTTTTCCTTCCCTTGAAATTGGTAAAACTTAGGGATAGTAACCAAAACTTCAAAAGAGTGGAAAGTGAACCTCTCCACGAGACTTGGTTGAGATTTCAAAAGTTTGTGTTGCAATGTACAACGAATGGTGTTCTGGAAAACTTGTTGCTATAATACTTTTATCGTAGCCTTGACATGGTCAACAAAGGTAGCATGAGGAAGTATGTTTACAGCTTGTGTATTATTCTTATCCTAAAAAGGTAGCATGAGTTACAAAATTATGAGAAGTAGTAGTGAAAGTGCCCAGAGTTAGAGGGAAGTATGCAGAGGTTCAGTAATCAAAGGAAAGGAGATAGTGACAGGGTAGATTATGTTATTGGAATCATGCACCCAGTCAGTCATAAGTAATGAGTTCCTTTATGAGTCGAATAAGGAATAATAAGGTTGTAGAGAGTGATAAAAGGAAGAGTTGCTAGTCAAGATGAGATAGAGTATATTTTAACAAAAATAGAGTTGATGCTGATATGCCATCGTGTCAGAGGAGACTAAATACATCTGTTGAATAAGAGAACAGAGTATTAATGAAGTGATAGATCTAAGCTAGGCTTATGATTTATTTGAGAGGGTCATGATGTTCAGGAGGTTATAGAACTGATTAAGTAATGAGGTATAATAAGTGGGCAAATAGTACTTAAGTTGTGAAAAGGGGATATAGACCAGTTTAGAGACGATGGAATAGGTCCATAGCTTTCAAGTGTTAGCTTTAGACCTAAGGGGGAGATGATAAGATGAGAAATCAAGTCAAGTGTTGAAAATAAGATAGTAATGAGCTCAAAAGAGTATGGGAAATATCTTTTCAGAAGTCCTTTTAGTAGTGGAGTGATGTTAGAAGTAGAAGATTAATGTTCTCATCGTGATAATGATGGTGTGATAATTCCACCTAAGGTTATAAATGAGGAGGAAGAGCAGGATGAGGTTCTACTATGAGAAATAGTTAAATGAGAGCCCTTAGTTGGCCCCGAGTAGTAATGCGGAAAATTCTAGTTGGTATGGCAGGGATGATGAGAGAATGAAAATCTCTTAAGGAGTTGATTAATAAGAGTCCAGGGAGTTGTTAGAATACTAAGCTTGAATGTGGTGTTGTTAAACATGAGGTAGTTCTTGATATGATCCCAATGTTGATTAAATGAGGTGATAAAGAGTAATGTTCTTGGGATGAGGCTCCCTATAGAGAGGTATAAAACCCGAACCTTAGGAGTTGGGTTAAGCTTGAATATAGTTAGAGCGTGTCGTTAGACTCAGGCCTTGGTAAGAGAAGTCATGTACCCTAGAGGGAACTATGAGTTGCAGCCAATGAGTATGGTATAAGGAAAGAATAGCGTAGTTGAGGAGTGTTGCTAAGCTTAATATTTGGCAGTCATATTACCCCAGGTATGGTATTCCTATTCTTACTTCATGCCTAGATATTCCTATTCTTACTTCATGCCCAGATTTCCTTTGTTTCAGATAAGGAAACTTCAGAGAGAGTGTGATTATGTTCACAATAGTACCGTTCTTGATTTAGGTGCTATAGAAGGTCCCAACACTTGGTATGAATCATTCCAGCCTATATTAGTAGGCAAGTTCAGGAGTCAGAAGATATAGTGAGAGTAACCCCGTTCCATAACCAGTCCAGCCATCATTCGAGGACGAATGATCCCAAGGGGGAGATATTGTAACACCCCAGAATTTTTTTGAACTAAGACTCAAACCATCCTTCATTGTGAGTAGGATTTTACGAAGAAATTTAAACTTTCTTAATTGTTAAGGTTAGGTCACTAGATATAGCACCTTGAGTTCCAAACAGAATTAAACAGAATTCATTCAAGTCATTCCTTAGTTTTTTTAAGTTTTGGGTCAACTTCAAACGACCATAACTTTTAACACAAGACAAGTCAGGAGACCGATAAGATATCAAATGAAAGATCTTTGAATCCTCTTTCCAATGCCACTGAGTTTGCTAATTTTTGAGCTTGTATGAGGGAGATATGCCCATTTGAAGTCAGGTTGTCGAATTAAGGGAGGTTACCCAAAAATATGAGGGGTATTTTGGTGTTTTCCTTACTCCATCAGCTTAAAATGATTTTTAGTAATATTTAGGGGTCTAAACTGATTTGGTTCAGTTTTTACAAATCCTAATTACGCTTAGGGTTTTAGAAGAAAGTTCAAGAAGAGAAAAGAGAAGAAAGGAGGAAAAGGTTCAAGGCGTTCGTTGATATTTCTTGCAATCTTTGAGGGGTTTTCGCCAAGGATTCGATCCTAAGAGGTATGTAAGCTTCCATAGTGTTGGGTTTGTTCGCCCACACGCCAATCATGCATTTCTTTTACGAATTTCATCCATGAGATTGAGTATATTGATAATCTTGTTGAGTTCTTGAAGTTTTGTGTTTCATTTTTGATAATGAAGTTCTTGTTGAGTTCTTGAGGTGAGAGTTGTGAATGAGTGTTGTTCTTGGTGGGTTTTTGGTGTAGACTTCGCTGTAATTAGGTTGGGCTTAAGGATCCAAAAGAATTTGGAGGAAATCATTCGAGTTTAGACGAGCTAGGGCTGCAAAGATTGAAGAAACGTTTGTCGGATTTGTCTGGAATGTGGCTGGGGCGGCGCTCCCCTGTTGCGCCTGAGGGGCTGGCGCCCTGCACCTGCACTGCGGCCCAGACCAGCCTCAGTCAACTGAGGGCTGGTGTGGTGTGCCACTGCTGCGCCAGGGACGTCAGATCCTTCCGCCTCCATTCTTCATTTCGTATTCGGTCTTTCAAAACATGTCTTCGCTCTCTTAGTGATTTTTACTATCCAACCTGCATCCAATCATCAAGAAATCCTATATATCAAGTCATGATCCTTGAAATCATAATTCAAATTCAAGGAAGAGTTAAGAGTAGATTTTAAGAAAGTCTTTGAGTTAAATTGTGAATCCTTCGAGATCAACTATCGATTTGAGTTCTTTAAAAGGGTTCCTTCAATCCCTAATGATTCTAAACACTCTAAACTACTTCTAAACATCGAGAAATCATTCATAACATGAATCATAACCTTGAATTTATAATTCAAATTCAAGGTAGAGTTAAGAGTTAAGTCTTGAGAGTTCCTTCGAGTTATTTTGAGAAAGTCCCTTTGATTCTTTTCGAGGAGTCTTCTACAATTACATATAAATTGTTTCAAGACTCGAGTAAGTGAGTATGAGAAGGAGGAGAATGTATTCATGAGTCTACATTATCATTGAGATCCTTGAAGTCAAGTCGTTCATGCTCATAATTCCGCGTGAACTCAATAACTTGATTTTCTTTGAGAGGAGTAGTATCTTCAAGTTCTAAGTCTTGAGTATTGAGTTCCTAATTATTTTGGGATTATATTCCTAATCATGGGACTACTACAAGTTACCCATTAATGTCCTTAAGTCGAGTAGTTCATGCCCATAATTCCGCATGAACCCTATGAGTCGAGCAATCTTGAGATAAGAAGTATCATTTAGTCCTTGAGTTGAGTAGCTCATGTCCATAATTCCACATAAACCCTTCTGAGTCGAGCATTCTTCAGATGAGTAGTATCATTGACTCCTTGAGTTCTGGTGTTGTTGAGTTACAAGTATTGACTTCTATGCATGGTTATTAAAAACCTTGAATTGAGTCGTTCACGTCCATAATTCGGCATGAACCCTTTTTTAAGAAGTCTTTTTTTACAAATTGTTTTAAAACTTGTTTTAAAGACTTGAACACTGATTTGAGGAAGAGTAGAGCTGAGTTCATTTTCTTTAAAATGATATATGGGAACTAAGTATTCTCCTGAGTAAATGTTTTTACATTTAAGATGAGAGGAAACTGAGATTTCCAAAAGAGTTTTGAGCAGTTTGAGTACCATCTCTTTTAAGAGAAAGATTTTTTAGTAATAATCTCAAAACACAGAAAGAAAGAGTTATGTTTTTAAACATATGAGCTAGTTATATTTTTGGAGTAGTATTGAGCACTGATATGGGGAGAGTTCTAACAACTCACAGCCCCCATAAACCATGTAGCCAATGTGGGTAGAAAGGGTCATACTTTTTAGATGATTCCTTAATGGTTTTTAGCATAGAGTAGTGGATCCACTTTCTTATCGACCACATAGTGGCTAATGCATGTATTGTAGTCAGACAAATCATTAATGTCAATTTCGCTGCACTGTACCTTCTTTCCCTGCAACTCTACAAAATCTACATGTGCCATCGATCCAATTTTATTTTTTCCTTTCGGGATATGCTTCTCATAACTCTCATAAACTTCATAAACCTAGAAAGGACCATATGGTTTTCAGGGCTTGGTGGACTGTTGGAACTTGTGGAAGCAAATTGTCTCCCACACACCGGGGTACCTGTGGACCACACAATCTGTATACAATTGTTTCTCCGGCAAAGTATAAGACAATTCTGGCAGCTTGGGCTAGATGTTGTATCATCACATAGCTCATAGTGATGGTTGTCGGTTAGAGAATCTCCCACAGAGTTATATTATATTTTATATATATACAAGTTGAGTTATTATTGTATTATTCGATACATTGAGTTGTTATCTGCTGTTTTAAAAGCTTTTCAAATATTGCATCTTTTATTATTGCTTTATATTGAGTTGAGTATCTTATTATTGAGTTGAGCCCAATTTTCTCTGAGTTGAATTGAACTATGTTTCTTTGAGTTGAGTTAAGTTGAGTTGAGTGAGTTGAGAAGAGGTAAGTATGTTTCTTTTCCATCAGTTCAAGCTTCTGTTTATGCTTTAGAATTCCCTTTACATGCTCGTACATTCCATGTACTGAGCCATTTGGCCTGCATCATTTCATGATGCAGATACATGTATTCAGGATCATTAACAGGCATTTCGTTGAGATCGTGTGATATTCCAGTCAGCTTTGGTGAGCCTTGTTATATTCCAGAGGACTTCATCTTCAACTTACAGTTAGTAGTTTTGGAGATGTCATGGGTCTTTTCCCGATATCCTTCTGTAATAGTAGAGGCTTCATAGATAGACAAGGTTGAGAAGTTTTCAGTATTTATCTTCTTTGAGTTGTTTTTATAAACTCTGAGTTTATCTATTGAGTATTTTTAGATCATTGTAAAGATTGAGTATTTGAGTATTTGAGTAATTGAATTTATTTCAGTTTTTAAGGTTTTGTATGCTTGAGTTATTCTTCCGCTTGTAGTCAGTAAGAATGAGGGTTCGCTTGGAGATCAGAAATGGTTCTTGAGTGCCGGCCACGTCCAGGGTGTAGGCTCGGGTCGTGACAGTTTCTTTCAATGTTGATTTATTTAATTTATTTATGAGCTTTTATGCATGAATTGAAGTAATTGCATATTTTTAAGTTGATTTCCCATGAACCCATGCATAACCCATGTTTTCTAAGTTATGTTGATATAATGTGGGTCTTGAACTATGAAAGATGAATTTATGAAAATATGCATGTCTTCTCTTTATGAAATAGATGTAAATAAATTTTAAGATGCTTTGATTTGAAGACATGATGAAGCTTATGAATTATTGAAACGAATGCATGATCATGAAAGTATGTTTATGACTTAAGAACGCTTATAGATGAGATTGGCTATATGTTCTATGAAGCTTGACCACATGACATGAATGACATCTAGATTTGCCCTCAATGCTTTTCGGGCTATTTTTCCTAAATTAGGTCTTGGTTAGTATGGTATCCGGATATGCCATCAATGATTAGAGGCCACGATTTCAAAACTATTTACATTAGTATGAGGGGCATCTCTAGCATGAAGTGAATGACTATGGGCCTTAAAAGCTATTATGAAAAGATCATGGACGGTGAAAGGTTTACTCACAAATGATCTAAGGATCTATCCTAATATGACTTTAGCTTGGATTGGTTACTTAATTGTGCATTTCCATGGATCATGAGACAAGTTAAGATT
Source organism: Solanum etuberosum (assembly GCA_029582245.1). Classification (NCBI taxonomy): domain Eukaryota; kingdom Viridiplantae; phylum Streptophyta; class Magnoliopsida; order Solanales; family Solanaceae; genus Solanum; species Solanum etuberosum. The sequence goes on along the minus strand of JAJONR010003053.1, from coordinate 13,250 downwards.
AATAACTACTCCGTGGGATTTATGCTTAGCACCGAGAGGATATTGAGATGAAAGCTCTTCCGAGTTAAGGCCAGGTTTATAGAAGCAATCTCTTTATCCCTTACCTATTTGCCCCCATAGGATGATTTTCTAGTTAGACATTAGCTAGTGGATCCACTTTAGCTCTGATTCATGGTTCTACCTAGGCAAGTAGGACAACCCTTTTTCGGTGTGGGAGACACCGGGGGATCATGTTATAGCTCACATGGTCTTTAAGTCGGTTAAGGATAATTCCCACAATAATAATGAACTAAGGTTATTTCAAGAAGTATCTCACATGTATTCAAACAACTTAAAGATGTTATCTTGCATTGACCATGTTTTACGACTCATGTTTTCTAACCCTTTTATATCATGTTTTAGCTTGGTCATTGCATGTCATGAAATGTCCTATTTTAGCATGATTTAAATGTTTAAATGCATGGCTATCATACTTGGTATATATTTTGTACTAACGCATACTATTGCCTATATTTCCCCAAATGTAGGGTCTGACAGTCAGGGTTCTCAGTTTCATGGCTTGAGGTTGATTGGAGAGATTTCGAGCTTTGATGAGTCCTCATGCTTCGAGGACGGATTTTCATTGTTTTCAGTTTTCTTTCTTACTTTCAATTTTGGACATGTTGTATGGGCTAGGCCCTATTTCATTCTTATGTACTAGATGGCTAATGAGACAAGTGTTTAGACTTCCACTTTTCTTTATAAACTTTCATGTATTGAAATTTTCTTTTAAGTATTTTCATTATATTTTTTATGTTATGAATGCTAAGTTGCTTGTATGGGGCCTCTCGGGGTCATATACGCCATGTTACGCCTAGGAGGTACCTTGGGTCGTGACATCTTACTCAAAAGCTGACGAGTGAAGGAAGGGATCTCAACAAACTCTTGTTGAGGGTCCTAAGAACCTTTATCTGCATCATTAAAAGTTGCAGGTTGAATGACATCAGTACATTGAATGTACGAGTATGTAATATAGTTGTATAACAAATAACTGAAAGAAAGGACTGCAATAGATAACAGTGTACTCAAGTTGAATGTAAAGAAATAAAGGATATATAAAAATACACTTTAACTCTATTGGGAGATTCTCTAACCGACAACCATTACTATGAGCTACGTGATCATACAATATCTCGCTCACACTGCCAGAATTGTCCTATACCTTACCAGGATATAGAACACCTCAACTAAGTGGATCCACTAAGCTATGCTTAAAAAGAAATAAGGATTCATCTAAAAAGTATGACCCTTTTATCCATGTTGGCATACATGGTTTATGAGGACTTTGAGTTGTCTGAACTCGTCCCCATATCGGTGCTCAGTACTACTCCCAATAATATATAATCATGCTCATATGTTTAAAAACATAACTTTTTCTCTGGTTTGCGATAATTGCTCAAACTACCCTCTTAAAAGAGGTAACTGCTCTTGAAATATCTTTTGAACTCATAGATCATTTAGAAATCTCAGTTTCTCTTTTATCATGTAAAAATTGGTAACTCTGGGAATACATAGTCCCCTTACACTCTTACTCAATTCATACTTGAAAACACTTTCTCAAAAACATATCAAAATCATATTTTAATATGATCATTGATGACTCGGGAAGTCATACTGCATAAACATTAATGGTATATCAAGCTACCATACTTCTCATACATTGATGGCATACTCAATTGTCATACTAATCATGTTTTAGAAACTGTTTTCTCAAAACTCATCTTTACTTTCTCAAAACTCAGTTTAAAAACTCAAGTGCTGGCTTTAAAAAACTTTTCAAAATTTATAACTCAAATCATAGGGTTCATGTGGAACTATAGACATGAACGAATCAACTCAAGAATTTTAATGCATAACATATATCAATTCAATAATTAGGAATTGAATTTAAAAAAGAAACAGGAACTCAGTAACTCAAATCAACTTATCTCAACAATACTCAAATCTAGGGATAGAATCCTAGATTACTCTTTTTCTAATTTGAAAGTAGATGTAGGGTGTGAGGACGAATTAGTCCAACACTATGATAGCCTTACATACCTGTAAGAACAAGGTTCTTGAAGAATCTTAAAGAAGAACTTGATTAGAAGCCTTGAAACCCTAGCTTGAAGGAGAAAAATCAAGAAAATATTTCGTGAGATTCTTGAATTAGTTTCTTGAAATCTCTATGGCCAAGAATTATGATTTTCATTAATGATTCATAATTTTATGAAGGAATTTGAATTGGAAAGAATGGAATTCTTGGAGAAGAACTTACCTTGAAGAAGAATCTTGAAAAATATTGAAAGAATCTTGAATGAAGTCTTCTACTTTGATTTTTCCATAGGGCTTTGTTTTAGGGTTTGAGAGAGAAGAGAATGATGGATTAAGAGATGAAAATCTGATTGTTTTGGGTCTTTAATTAGTTAAAAAATTCAGTTAGGCTTTTCTTAGAGGTAAAAAGATAAAAACGACCCTTTTTAATATTTTCTCGTCGGCTAATTCGTCACTGCACTGTATTAGGTTACTAAAATGGTCATAACTTTTTGCTCAAAACTCAGATTGTTGCGAAATTGGTGGCGTTGGAAAGTAGATTCAAATGCCTTTAATTTGATAGGTTAGGGACACATAACTCTTTATAGTCTAAGAGATATGGTCATTTAAAGTTGACCCAAGTAAAATCTTACATCAAAACTTAATCGGTAAGGAAACTTTCAACTCAACTTTCTGCTAGGAGTTTTTAGTGACCTTAATTGATATCCAAAATCATTCCACACTAAAGAATTTACCTTTACATATATGAGAAATTTAAGAATAACCCGATAAGACCTTTTATGCAAATAAATAATAGTATGGGCCGCCTTTTCTATAAATTTTTGGGGTGTTACATAAGGCCTAGCCCCCGATCTCCCTCGATCCCTATGTTGAAATTTTACTTTTATCGTTTGAATCATAAACGTTCTTGATCATCGATGTATTAAAAAAATATTCATTACTATAAATAGTTGAATTGGTCAAGACATGAGTAGAATTACATCATGTCAACATTATGACAATGTATCTAATAATAAAAGAGTTGGCACAAGGAAAATATTTAAATAAGAACCATTGGTGAAATAGCACACACATTAAAAATAGTTATTTGAGAAAATGGTGGGATCAATTGCCACCACCACCATGGCCCCATACTCCTCCGGCACCAAAACCACTACCACCATTTTGACCACCACCGCCGCCGTTTTAAACTAATCCATGACCCTCACCATATCCAATGCCAAAACCAGATCCTCCATCACTACCTCCTCCTCCTCCTCCACCACCACCTCCACTTCTACCGCCGCCTCCACCACCATTTGCACTGAATCCGTGACCTCGTCATATCAAATGTCAAAACTATATCCACCATCACTACCTCCTCCTCCTTCAGCACCACCACTGCCACCAATTAGGCCCCCTACAATTTGGCCAAATCCATCATTTTCACTCGATCTATGACCCTCGCCAAATCCAAAGCCAGCACCAAATCCCCCATCACTACCTCCTCCACCTCCGCCACCACCACCACCGCCACCACCAAGACCTCCTATAATTTGGTCGAATTCACCGTTGAAGTTAGGTAAATTGGATAATAATGAATATATCATGGGAAGCTTCCTTGCTAAGGAAGTTTGCACTAGAACTCCCTAAACAGCAATTAGCATCAACTTGCATTTAATCTTTGTAGTATCTACTATCAGTACTGCACACAAAAATAGCATAACTTCGATTAGTGGCAGAACTAGAAATTCTATTATTTCTAACGAGAGAATTAAAAAAAAATGTTTGACTTGAAATTTTAATTGAGGCATAAACTAATTTTTAAATCACTTTTACTACAACACTAAAAGTTTCCTAAATGTTAAGGGAATTTAACAATGTGTATATATACAAAACTATTTTATTTTATTTACTCAATATTATGTCGCAACTAAAGAATTCAATTAAACCCCTTTCAATAGTTAGCTCAACTTTTACAAGAAGAAATGAAATTTTAAGTGACGACTTTTTTTGGCGGCTCATGCAGCCACCAAAAATAAGTAAGAGTTTTTGCGATGAATGCGCCACAAAAAATATGGAAGTGAGCACTAGTCATTATTATGACATCCGTTGTTAACTTAAAATATATATGCATGGTTTAAAATTATGTAATACTATGTTATTCGTATCAAGTTCTCCAAAAATAAATTATTTTTGAAGTATCTGACATGCATTTATTAGTATTTTTTTGAAAAGTTCAAGCAAGATAAATTTGAAGAATAATGTATCTTACTTTTCTTTCGTGGCCTTTGTTTTGTGAGGCTAAATGCTCGCCATGAAAACGCTAAAATATTACTTAGAATGCTGTATTAATTAATATTTGAGATACTATGAAAAATCATAATAGATAGGGGTTAAATAATATGTAATGGCATGGTTAGTGACTATTAATTAGAAGTACAATTAATTAATCTATAAATGTTTGCAAAACGTAAAAAACAAAAACAAAATTGAAGTGAATGTATACGTAGTTGAACATCAATAAAGAAAAGGGAGTTACTAAATTATGTCTTGGATTTCGATTATTTATTGGAAGTAGAAAAAAATAATACTTTCTTCGCTTCAAAATATTTGTCGAAGTTGTTATTTACATGTCCCTTAATAAAAATTAATTAGGAGGGAATTTATCTTTAGGGTTTCGATCATAGTCTAGGGGTACTTGTGTCTTATCCCTATAATAAGTAACAAAAAGATCAAGACATATTTAAAAAATTGAAGGTACTATATATATATATAAGGAAATTTTATGAAACAAAATTAAGGTTTTGAAAAACAATAGAAATTTTTTTAAAAGGTAAGTGTTTTTTTTTTTTGGTAATTAGGATTTTTATTAATCACCAAAATAGTAGTTACAAAACTAAGCCAGCAAAACTCTCCTGGCTATCTCAATAAAAACAGCAAACAAAACAACAGCATATTCTAAAAACTACATTTATCTAGGAATAGTAGCTCTAACACAACATACCCATGCAATTCTTCGGGCTACAGTCTCCATTGTGGTCTCATGATTCTCAAAAATTCTTGTATTCCTCTCCTTCCATAGTGCACATATGTACTCTGCATAGATCAACCTCAGAGCCTGTGCTTGGGGATTTTTCCCTTTAGTCTTTAATATGATCCATTGTTGACTGACAATAACAGTACTGCTGGGTGTTTGGTTTATCCATTGGAGCAGTCTCCTCCATAGCATGCAAGCAAACATACATTCATAAAACAAATGATTTCTTGTTTCTTCTTCTTGATGGCACATAACACATACAGGATCCACTTGCATTCTCCATTTCAACATTCTATCTTTTGTGAGGAGTCTATTTTGAACCTGCAGCCATAGTGTAAAGATTGTTTTTGGCCTTGCTGAGTTACAATATATAAGATCTCTCCATTCAACCTTTGAAAAACTGCCAAGCATTTGTGTATAAGCTTGTCTAATCATACTTTTCTTCCCCACAGCTTCATTATGTAGTAGGTGCAACAAATCTTTTGTCCCCAGAACCTTCCTGACCATCCAACAAGCTTGAGTAGGAACTCTAAAAATATTTTTCCATATTTGGTTGGTCAAATATTTTTAAAATTAATTTCTCTAGAAAAACAAACTCCCTAAAAATGATTTTCCAGATAAAAATAAGGAAAATAAGTTTCATATATAAATATTTGTGGAATAATATTTTTTTCACTTATCACACACTAGAAAATAAATAAGAACCCTATTTATTCACCAACAAAACATTGTCCTCTTTGTTGTATCCTTGAGAGAATGATTGTTAGTAAAAGTCAGCAGCATGTTTGCCTCAATCCAATTATCATGTCTTGATTATGTGGATTTGAAGGAATTTGACTATTGAATAAAAGTATCTACCATTTGAGGTTTGCTTTCTGTCTATTTGATATAGAAAATTCATGTATTTTTCCTCACTCCTTTTCAAATTGTTGAGATTTAGATTTGGCATACACAATTAAAATAAACAAAGTTTGATTGAATCTTACATATTGTAATCTAGAAAATATAGAACAACTAAGATCCTGTATCCAAAAAACCCAATCTTATTGATAGAACAAAACACAAAGTAAATTCTTTCAAGAAATTTATCGAACACTCAGGGCACAAATACTTTTACTTAAAAATATAACAAAACATGAAAAACAAATGTTGTGATACTCAAATTCTACCAAGTTCTCTCCCTACTTTTGTTGCCACCACTGTTTGCACCGGATTTATGACCCTCGTCATACCCCATGACATCACCATTACTAGCTCCACCTCCAACGTCGCCACAATTTGTTGAATCCATGAACCTCGCGATGACCTATGCCAACACCAATTTAGGTTGTTCTTATTATAGTTATTGCTTTTCTGTTTCTTTGTTGTAGACTCCCTATTCCAGATGGAACATTCTCTTTTTCATTTTCTGAAGCGCTTTTCAACAACTTTAACCTTTGGATTAACAAAAAAAATTCAGTAAGAATAAAGTTAATTGTCTTGGCATCTCAACATGACGATAAAAGTTATTGTCATGCAGTTAGGAGGTCATCATGGAAATCACTTCTTGTAACAATCAGTTTGGTAGATTTATATTATGACCCTTTTCCCTTAATTGAGTGACACTTGGTGTAGGCTTTAAATGTATATCATGACTTGCAAGGATGGGTAATACGTAACTCGAGGTAACTAGATATGTATTAGAGAAGAAAATAAAAAACTAGAAAGTTAAAATTTTAAGAATTGATCAAAGTCAACATTTGGGGTAAATGAGCTCAGAATCGAGGTTTGAAAGTCCCTATACATTCTGAAGGCGATTTATGACTTCAGTGGATAGTTTAAACAATTCCCAATGAAATCAAGAGACATTCAGTTGCAAACTAGTAAAATTGAAGATTAAGAGATCATCACAATCAAATATGTGCCTAGATACCTCAGCTTGGTATTTGGGCATCCCAAAAAGTTCGTAGGGCATTTTGGTGAAATTTTCATATTTGATTTTTATCTCGATAGATTTGTGCACTTAACCGGATAATGGTAGGCACCTGATTTTTGTGAACTTTGAGGTTGCAAGCTTGGGTGTTGCAATCGCGAAGAGGTGATGGGGTTGTTTTGCTTCAGGGTCGCAAGGATTGTTGTGCGATTGCGTAGGGAAGAATGCTGGGCAGAGCATTGTGATCATGAGGGGTGAGGTCCGCGATTGGAAAGGGAAAGGAACCGGCGGTTTGTGGGGTCTGCGATGATGTAAAAATCAACAATCTCTCTACCTTCGTAAGGAAGGGGTAAGACTGTCTACACACCATATACACTATTCTAGCAAGACTCCACTTGTTGAATTTATTACACTGAGTTCGTTATCGTTGTTGTTATTGTTACAAGAAAAGTCCCGAGGTAAGAATCTATCTAACTAACAATCCTATTTATAAATAACTAGGTAATGTGTTCGTGCTTCGCACGGTCATAAATAAATGCATTAAACTAAGGAATAATCCTTTACTAATATCTGAATATTAAAAATATTTAGGAGATACGCTCTTCAAAAAAATAATATTAAGAGTATTCTAACATGAACTAGAATACTCTACCTTTTCACAGTAGCATTATCTCGTTCCATACGGGGAGGGGGGGAGAGATTATAGCAAAATAAAAAAAGAATGAAAAAATAATTTGTTTTCTTTTTTGAACTATATATATAAACAAATGGCGTAATAAATAAATATGTCATTTAACTTGACCTCAGTTTGCATCTATGCTCTCAAACTTTTAGTGCGCACAAGTAGACACTTAAATCTTTATGAAGTTGAACATGTAAATACATAAATCGTACGTGACATAATACATGTAGGATACCGCGTCGGACATGATTTTACATGTATGACACCAAGTAGCTAGCAAAATACTATATAGGCGGAAAGGGGTGGGGAGTGATGGTTCAAGGTGGGATAGTCAAGTGATGGGAATTGGGGATGTTGGGTGAGTGCGGAGAAGACAATGAATTTGAAATGTCACTTATGAAACTTATTTTCCTTATTTTTATCAGAAACATCATTTTTAAAGAGTTTGTTTTCTAAAAATCCTTTTTAAGGAGTTTGTTTTTCTAGAAAAAATATTTTTCTGATAAAAATAAGGAAAATAAGTTTCATAAGTGACATTTCAAATTCATTGTCCTCTCCGCACTCACCAAACATCCCCAATTTCCATCACTTGACTATCCCACCTTGAACCATCACTCCCCACCCCTTTCCACCTATATAGTATTTTGCTAGCTACTTGGCGTCATACATGTTAAATCATGTTCGACGCGGTATCCTGGGTGTATTACGCCACGTAGGATTCAAGTATTTACCTGTTCAACTTCATAAAAATTTAAGTGTCTACTTGTGTGCACCAAAAGTTGGAGAGCATAGATGCAAACTGAGGTCAAGTTAAATGATATATTTATTTATTACGCCTTTTGTTTATATATATAGTTCAAAAAAGAAAATAAATTATTTTTTAATTCTTTTTTTATTTTGCTATAATCTCCCTCCGCCCCCCCCCCCAACCCAAACCCCCACTCTATAATTTTTTTAAATATTTTTTAGTTCAATCTTTTGTGTTCACTCGCTTTTAAATATGTGTAACCACACATTTTATCCGTCTCAACAAAATTAAATGTCACATAAGCTTAGTCAAATTAGGATAAGTAGAAGGGTCTCCTCGACCATTCCGCCTTCAACAAAAAATAACTAAGTATTGACTAAATATCCAAAATTTCGTGATATTTTTTCTAAAAGAGCCACCTTCTACAAATAATAAATAAGTATTGACCAAATATCCAAATGTCGTGATTTTTTTTCTAAAAGAGTCACCATCTACAAATAATAAATAAATATATTGACCAAATATCGTATTTATTTTTCTAAAACCAATCATATCTTATTAATTTCATCTTCTCAATTTGATTATCTATATATAGGCCTCGATATTTTAAGCCTCAAACCACATTACTTCTCAACTATTATTCTTGAGTTTTCTTGTAACATCCCAGGAAATTTTAGAACTAAGACTCGAACCATCCTTTGTTGTGAGTAGGATTTTATCAAGAAATTTAAAATTTCTTAAGTATTAAGGTCAGGTCACTAGATATAGCACCTTGAGCTCCAAAAGAATTAAAGAAAATTCATTCAAGTCATTCCTTAGTTCTTTTAAGTTTTTGGGTCAACTTCAAATGACCATAACTTTCAGTACATGATGAGTTAGGAGACCCATAAAATATCAAATGAAAGATCTCTGAGTCCTCTTTCTAACACCACCGAGTTTGCTAATTTTCGAGCTCGTATGAGGGAGATATGCTCGTTTGAAGTCAGGCTGTCTATTTAAGGAAAATTACCCAAATTTAAGAGGGGTATTTTGGTCTTTTCCTTACCCTATCAGATTTAATTCATTTTTAGTAATTAAATAGGGGTCTAAACTGATTTGGTTCAGTTTACACAATCATAATTCACGCTAGGATTTTAGAAAAGTGTTCAAGAAGAGAAAAAAGGAGAAAAGAGGAGAAAAGTCAAGGTTTCGTCAAGTTCTTGAGGTTTCGTTGCGGATTTCGCCAAGGGTTTGACCCCTAAGAGGTATGTAAACTTCCATAGTATTGAGTTTGTTCATCCATGCACTAATCATGATTTATTCAGTGTAATTTAGTTCTTGAAATTTAATGATTTAAGTTCTTGATGAATTCTTGATAAGTGTTCTTGAAGTTTCATTCTAAATCTTGTTTTGTTGGGATTTCGATGAGTTCTTGAGATAATCGTATGGATTTTTAGAGTTTTTTTGAGTAGATTCTTGTGTACTTTGGTTGGGTATTCGAATCTAAGTGATAGGGGGAAGAAACCATTCGATTTTAGGTGAATTGGGGGTTAGAAAATGAGTAAGAAAATTCATCGTGTTTCTGGGCAGGGGGCTGGTGACCGCGCCACTCAGTGCGCCAGAGAAAGTGTTCTCTAGTTTGACCCCTGGGGCGCCGCGCCACTTAGTGCACCCCAACTTTCCCTCTATAGTTCAGGGTCTGGCACCCTGCGCCACTCAGTACGCCAGGGTCGCCAGGTCCTCTACCCTTTCCCACTTCTTTCCGTTTGAGTTCCCTCGAATCGTACCTATGTTTTCTAGTTGATTTCTACACTCTAAGGTACGTCTAAACATCGAGAGATCATCCATAACATGAGATCAGAACCCTTGAATCCATAATTGTAATTCAAGAAAGAGTTAAGAGTCAAGTCTAGAGAGTTCTTTGAGTCCTTTTGAGGAGTCTTCTACAATTTCTAATAACTTGTTTCAAGACTCAAGTAAGTGAGCATGAGAGTGAGGAGAATGTATTCATGAGTCTAAAATATCATCGATATTCTTCATATCATGTACCATAACTCTTGAATTCATAATTCAAATTCAAGAGAGAGTTAAGAGTATAGTTCAAGAAATTCTTTGAGTTCAATTATGAATCCTTTGAGATCAACTATCGATTTGAGCTAAGTTTTGAGGAAGTAAGTATGAAAATGATAAGAGTCATATACATGAGGTCCATATTGTTATTTAGACCCTCGAGTCGATTCATTCATGCCCATATTTCCGTATGAACTCCATAAATTGAGTATCTTTGAGAGGAGTAGTATCTTCAAGTTCTAAGTCTTGAGTATTGAGTTCCTAACCCTTTTGAGATTATATTTCTAATCATGGGACTATTATATGTTACCCACGAAGGTCCTTAAGTCGAGTAGTACATGCCCATAATTCCGCATGAACCCTAGGAGTCGAGCAGTCTTGAGATAAGTAGTATCATTGACTCCTTGAGTTCTGAAGTTGTTGAGTTCCAAGTATTGAGTTCTATGCATGGTTATTGAAAATATTGAATTGAGTCGTTCACGTCCATAATTCAGCATGAACCCTATTTTAAGACGTCTTTTAACAAATTGTTTTAAAACTTATTTTAAAGACTTGAGAACTGAGTTGATGAAGAGTAGAGCTTAGTTCATTTTCTTTAAAATGATATATGGGAACTAAGTATTCCCAAGAGTAAATATTTTCACATTTAAGATGAGAGGAAACACTGATTTACAAAAGAGTTTTCATGAGCAGTTTTAGTACCATCTCTTTTAAGAGAAAGATTTTTGAGTAATAATCTCAAACCACATAAAAAATTATGTTTTTAAACATATGAGCTAGTTACATTTTGGGAGTAGTATTGAGCATCGATATGGGGACAAGTTCAGATAACTCAAGTCTCCATAAACCATGTAGCCAACGTGGGTAGAAAGGTTCATACTTTTTAGATGATTCCTTAATTTTTTTAGCATAGACTAGTGGATCCACTTAGTAGTAGGTTTTGTACCCCGGCAAAGTATAGGATAGTTCTGGCAGCATGGGCTAGACATTGTATCATCACATAGCTCATAGTGATGGTTGTTGGTTAGAGAATCTCCCACATAGTTATATTGTATTTTTCAATACATTGAGTTGCTATCTACAGTTTTACAGCTTTCCATATATATATATATATATATATATTTCATCTTTTACTGTTGCTTTATCCTTGAGTATCATGAGTTAAGTATCTTGAGTTGAGTACTTTTGAGTTGAGTATCTTATTCTTGAGTTGAGTCGAGTCGAGTGAGTTGAGAAGAGGTAAGTATGTTTCTTTTTTATCAAGTTCAAGCTTATGTTATGCTTTAGAATTCTCCTTACATGCTCGTACATTCCATGTACAAAGCCATTTGGCCTGCATCGTTTCATGATGCAGATGCAGGTATTCAGGATCATCAACAGGCGCTTCGTTGAGGTCATGGGATATTCCTGTCAGCTATGGTGAGCCTCCTTGCTTCCGAAGGATTTCATTTACTTTTCAGTTTCATCAGGATGTCGTGGGTCTTGTCCCGATTTCCATCTTTTTCATTTAGAGGCTTCATAGATAGACAATAGAGTTTGAGAAGTCTGTTCATTATTTTGTTAAATGTTTTAAACACTAGAGTTGCCTATTTTGGCTAGTTGAATATTCTATTATATTCAGAGTTAATCATTTGAGTTAAAGCTTTGTATCTAAATTCTATGAATTTTATCCAGTTTTAAGCTTTGTATGCTTGAGTTAGTATTCCGCTTGTAGTCAGCCAGGATGAGGGTTCGCTTGGGGACCAACAATGGTTCTATAGTGTCGGCCACGTCCAGGGTGTAGGCTCGGATCGTGACATTTCTTTACTTTAAGAGTATTTGAAAACATAATTGCTGAGAAGAAGAAAAGATCAGTCTTTCATAATGTTAGCTTCCGAATTGAACCTTCTAAAGGTGAAGCTAACTATTACATCATTTATAAACCACAAGCGGTTAATACAAATCCTGCACAAGAACCAATTAATGATCGTCTTAACCGTAAATACAAGGAGATGCTACATGGATGGCTAGCTGAAAAGAGACAATGAGAAAATGGAGTATTTGACATGGTAAATACAATTTTTTTAATGATGTATATATTCTTTGAGCCAGGATTAAGAGTTTGGGGGATGTAAATTTCCTTTAAAACCGTCAATCAATTTTGTTAGGGGTTCACAAATTAATATACATATATATTTAATTAATTTTCTAGTACAAATACAGGATCTACGAAAAAGCTAATGGGTTCGTCCGAACCCACGAACCCCCACTAGCTCCGCCTCTGCATGTATGCCGTTTTCTTTTCTTTATATCATGCTTTCAAATTGGGATTTATTGATCACTACCAGTATCCTGAATCCTCCGCTTAATTATATTATCGCTTGTCTTATCGTATCTTATTCCTGAAAAAAAGTATCAGAACATTTGTTTTGTGTGTGTTAGGCAATAATTAAACTTTATTTTCTTATTTCAAACTGGGCTACTAAATTACAACAATACTATCACATTCAAACTTATTTGGATTTTATATTGTATATTTTTCTTTAGTTGTTTAAAATTTTATATATAACTAGTTTTTATCCTAATTAAGGACCAATGAATCTCTAACCAATGATATATCAAGAAAAGGAGAGTTAGTAATATAATTACTTTGTAATGTGTGTAGTTTAATTTGTACTTTCTAAAATCATTAGTTCTTAACAAAAATCTTGTTGGATTGCAGTATCATATCATATCATATATATATATATATATATATATATATATATATATATATATATATATAAAA